>JAOXJP010229495.1:0-10940 GCA_025762735.1 Platanus orientalis | reverse complement strand
ACACCTACTCTAGAAATAAGAAGGTCATCCAGGACACCTAAACCAACACAATGGTATTCCCCTTCTCTATATTATTTGTTGTTGAGAAATGGTGGTGAGCCGAAATGCTATGAAGAAACATTAGAGGTAGATTCTCGGAGTGAGTGGGAGGATGCAATGGATGAGGAGATGAAGTATCTGATATCCAATCAGACATGAGACTTAGTTCCACTACCAGATGGCAAAAGGCATTGAACAACAAATGGGTTTTCAGGTTGAAGGATGAGAATGATGGAACGAAAAGATATAAGGCCAGGTTGATGGTTAAAGGATTCAATAAATAAAATGAATAAATTATTCTGAATTATTTTCTCCAACTGTGAAGATGACAACTATCAGGGTAGTGTTGAGCATGGTGACAACAGAAGATTTACATCTTGAATAACTTGACGTGAAAACTGGATTCCTTCATGGTGATTTGGATGAATAAATTTACATGAAGCAACCAGAAGGTTACACTATTGAATGAAAGAAGAAAATTATGTGTAAGCTGAAAAAGAGATTATATAGGTTGAAGCAAGCACCAAGGCCACTCTATTTGAAGTTTGACAACTTCATGATAGTAAATGGTTTTAGGATATGCCATGCGGACCATTGTTGCTATATGAAGAGGTACGACAATAATTACATTATATTGCTTTTATATGTTGATGATATGCAGGAGATAAATAATCTCAAGGATATGTTGTCAAGGGAGTTCGAGATGAAAAACTTGGATGCAACTAAGCAGGTTCTTGGTATGAGAATCATAAAAGACAGAAAAAACCACATATTGAGGTTGTCTCAATAGGACTACATTAAAAAAGTCATAAAAAAGTTTAACATGTAAAATGCCAAGCCAATTAGTACCTTATTGGCAGGGCATTTTAAACTCTCCAAGGAGCATTCTCGTAAATCCCAGGAGGAGATAGATTCCATGTCCAAGGTACCATATGCATCAACAGTAAACAGTTTGATGTATGCTATGGTTAGCACAAGACTAAACATTGGCTATTAGTGGGAGTTAGCAGGTTTCTAAGCAAGCCATGAAAGATGCATTGTGAGGCTGTAAAGTAGATTCTAAGGTACCTAAGATGAACTTCTAAAGCTGCATTGATTTTTTGAAGGTCTGGACTGAACCTATAAGGTTATGTGGATTCAGATTTGTTAGGAGATTTTGACAAACGAAGAAGTACTACAGAGTATGTCTTCACCTTGGGTTCCACAACTATTAGTTAGGTGTCATACTTGCAGAAGATAGTGACACTTTTAAGTACTGAAGCAGAATATATTGCTGCCACGGAGGTAAGCAAGGAAATGATTTGGTTGCAAAACTTGATGGATGAGTTGGAAAAGAAGCAGGAGAACAATATGTTATATAGTGACAGCCAAAGTGCTATTCATCTTGTGAAGAATTCAGCATTTCATGGAAGGATCAAACACATTGACATGAAACATCACTTCATACGTTCGCTTCTATAAGAAAAGGTGCTGAGGTTGGAAAAGATCCATACGGATGACAATCCTGCAGATATGTTCACTAAGGCAGTCACAACAGTGAAACTGAAGCTATACAAAGCTTCAATTGGTCTTAGACGAAACATTTGAGCTGCAAGAAATAAGAATCACATAAAGGAAATAATGATGTTCACAAGCACAAAAGATGTAACAGGATATCAAACTTCAAGTGGGAGATTGTAGTGTGTGGAGTTTGATTTGGGTTAATATCAAATTTTGTCAACCCAAATCTGATCAAGATGTAACCCGAAAAAACCCGATTATGGAAACCCGGTTTTATGTATTAGATTGGATCCAAACCATATCCGCAATGTATTAAGGTTTTTTTGGGGTATTTATATGTTTCGTTTTAGGGTTATGTGCGAAAAGGGAGAGATTCTAAAAACTGTAATCGTCTTTGACGAGGTTTCTAGATAGTGAAAGTTTTTTTTGCGGCTTCGTGATTTTTTTCCAATTGGGGTTTTCCACGTAAATCTTGTGTTGTGCGTGATTTTTATTCTCATTTTGCTTGTTGATTTTATTGCATCTCGGTTTATTCTGAGATGAAAAAGGTAAATCGATCATAACAGTTGCTAACTGCCGCACCCTGTTAGGAGGTGGGCAAATCATCGTCAAAAAGTGATTTACACTTTTTGGGGAGGTGCAAAATCACTTGTCAGCGCTGATGTGCCCGCCCCCATCACTTAGCAACGGTTAAGGGATGCGTTTTTTATCCTCGTCGGACAGAGGGATGTTGCCAAATCTAAGGGATCCTATCGTAGAATGGATGCATGTTCAATAATGGTGTTGATGTTAACTTTTTATGTCCACGTCATGAAAAACTACAAAAAAAATTGTTACTCTTTTCCCTTTCTCAAATGACAAACAATGATTGATGTATTTTTGAATTTGGTCTCTTTTTATGGGCATCTATTCTTGAATTGAATACCTATTTTTACACTTTTTAACCCATACATACAATGTACTGTCACACATTGATCATAGAAGACTTGCTCCCTATATAGCGATATGGATTAGCCATGCGGGCCCACCAACAAAAGAGGGAAAACATAATTGAAAGGGTATTATGACAAAGAAATTGAGATTTAAAACAAGTTTAGTAAAACACCATCAGGACACTTTGTCTCCTCATGACCTACAGTGCTAATCACTACACGATGACATGTGAAATCATTCACAAAAAAATTAGTTTAATTTGAATGAGTTCGTTACGATCGAGCACCTCATGGCTTCGTATGCTTTGAGAACTTAAAATAAAATGATTACGTTACACTGGCTGCCAAACAGGCTATAATTAAATGATCATGTAATGATCAATCCATCCCCTTAAAAACCTGTGCACAAGATTATACCCCCAAAGAACCCAAAAAAAAAGGGAAGAAAATGTTGTGTGATTAAAAAGTGTATGTAGTGTGTACGGTGAATGAAAAACTGACATGTATTGTGTTTGGGGTTTAAAAATGTCCAAAAAACTATCCGATGAAAATTAAGTGTATAAAAAGAGACCAAATTCAAAAACACATCATGTGTCAATCAATGCATGTCTATAGAGGCTTATGTCAACACAGGCAATCATTCTCCAAAAAAAATAAAAATAAACATATATATATACACACACACACACACACACAAAGGCAATTACTTTGCAACCAACCTAAATTGGTGAGTTAGGCTGACCCCTAACCTGCGCTGATGTCTGCTGATAATCAAGCAGGCAGAAACATCAGCACCAAAAGTGATTTTCACTTTTTGGGGGGCATATGTAAATTGCTTTTAACGTTGATATGACTGCCCTTTGACCTAGGCGTTTGCCTGCACCGAGCGTAGAAAAGCCTCGCTGAACCTAACCGATGCTTCGGAAGGTGTCATGTTTATACAATTTTATAAGAACTGTAAATCTTTCTAACAATCCTGTGGCTGTAGTTTAGTGGTAAGAATAATAGTTGTGGCCGTAGAGTTCTGAGCTCGAATCCCAGCAGCCACAAACCAAATATGCCTATTTTACTTTAAGTGAAAACTGAAAAATGATGTACCAGTGGGACTTGCGTGAACGATCTTGTCCAGAAACATCCATTATTGAATTTTGGCAATCTGTTCAGTCAACGATTATTATCATTATTTTTTTAATATTTCGGTATGATGGAGTGAACATAGTCCCGTTTACGTCTTCATTCAGAAAAAAAAAAAATCAAATGCCTCGTCAGCAAAGAAGTAGAAACAATTACGGAAAGGGTACTATTGTCATTTCAGCAAAAAAAATTACACTCGTGTTTCTTCTTCTTCACGTTGCAGCGTTAATTACGGTTAAAAGGGAACAATTTCGTAGACGACCCTCTAACACCATTCCAACGGTTAAAATCACCGCATCTTAAAGGAGTACACCTCACCGAATCACGATCTGTTTTCTTTTTTAGGGGACCACCCGCTCCCGCGGTCGCGCACGATTCGTGGACACAAGGCGACGTCCCTGGCTCGTGCGCCGGCCTTGCTAGTGGGGCGCTCATGGAGATAACGTACGCCTCCTCGAGCTCGCGTGACCTCGCTGCTGCAGATACCTCCGTCTCCTCCTCCATGCCGACTCGGCAGGTGAGGGTTATCCCTCTGCAGCACCCCACGTCGTCGTCGTCTTTTACGCCTTCGGTTCCTCTGTTCTCGAAATGGCGCTCGAAGGTGAAGGGCATGTCGTGGCTCGAGTGGATTGAAATCTTGATTCCTTGCTCGAGATGGATTCGGACTTATAAATGGAGGGAGTATTTGCAGGTCGATCTCATGGCCGGGATCACAGTCGGTGTCATGCTCGTTCCTCAGGTCTTTTGATCATCCAAAACTTCCTCTGATTTTACTGTTTTTTGTTCTTCTTCTAAATTTGTTGCAGGCGTCTTGTTCTATCCGGTTTTGAGTTGATTCGTTCTGAACTTTTACTTCCTTTTCTTCAGGTCTGTCAAATTTATATGTTCTATCGCGTTTTAAGTTTCTTCGTTAAACACTTTAGTATACTCTTGTTGCTGAGGTATTGGAGTTCCTTTAATTTTGATCGTTTTTATTTTTGCAAATTGTATAGATACCCTTTTCTTGTTCTTGTTTTTTTTTTTGGTTTCCAAGTTGTTTATTCGTTTTGGTTTCTGTTCTTATTTTTGTTTACCTCTTTGAATACTATCAAACATGTAAGCTTTTCTACTTAGTGATATTGTCTCGAATTCTTGCGGGAATTGTGTTGTGTTCTTTGATATAACGTAGTTTTTTTATTTATTTATAATTTTTGTTCTTATTATTGTTATTTGCCTTTTTTTCATACTTGGACAACTCAAATTTATGTATAATTTGCTTGCTTCATTTCTCTTTGATCTAACGACCTTTGTGGTTTGATTTTCTGTTGTAATGATCAGTCTATGTCTTATGCGAAGTTAGCTGGGCTCCATCCAATTTACGGGCTTTGTAAGTTTATCACCATTTATTATTGTTTTGTTTGTATTCATTTCTGTTTAGGGATTATCTAATGGTACTGGTACCAATATATTGCTGCCATCATATGTTATTGGTATTAATATGGTTCATTACTTATCTTTATTTTTAATAGATAATGACCTCTGAGACTTACTGAACTGGATTTTGTGAAACAGACTCTGGTTTAGTACCGATATTTATATATGCTATATTTGGGTCATCTCGCCAGCTTGCAATTGGTCCGGTTGCATTGGTTTCTCTCTTGGTATCTAATGTGTTGAGTGGCATTGCTGATTCTTCTGATGAGTTGTACACGGAACTTGCAATATTGTTGGCACTTATGGTTGGAATATTGGAATGTATAATGGGCCTCTTAAGGTATTGTTACCAGTAAATTAATTTCCTGTTTCATTAGGGTATTAATAGATAAGATCACACAGCATTACTAAGTTTCTTCAAATCAATTTTTTGCATTTTCTTTTATACTATTAGCCTATGAAAAATCTTGTCCAAAGTACACATAGACTTACACTTCAAAGATCATAAACACTTAGACATATAAGAAAAGTCTGCACCTGTTGGAATGTAACTTAGACTCATGCTTATTGGTTTCAGACATAGACATGAGGTGTGAAAGATGGGAATCTAGAAACCATGGCAGGCTGATACAGCTGTATAATTATATGGCAATGTAGGTATATATGCTATTATAGCAGTGTTAGGCCTTACTTTTTACTAATCAGAAAATATATCAGAACCATATCTTTTTAATAAGAATATATCAGAAACATATTGTCATACCAATTAATATTAGAGCTATATTAATGGACACCCTCATGTGTTAGAGCCCTGTTTAGAGAACCCATTTATTGAATCTCATGTCAGTACTTCTCTGTAGGCTTGGATGGCTTATCCGTTTCATCAGCCACTCGGTGATTTCTGGCTTTACAAGTGCTTCAGCCATTGTAATCGCTTTATCTCAAGCCAAATACTTCTTGGGATATAGTATTGTACGAAGCAGCAAAATTGTGCCACTTGTCAAGAGTATTATTGCAGGAGCTGGCGAGGTATGTTTTGATGTCCAAGTTACTTGATGATGTATCTAGTTAACTGTTATGTTTGGTTTGCACTTTTTTCGTAGAAGTTCCAGTCCAACTCCAAACTTCATAATCTTACTTTCTCGTGGAACTGCATTTGTATGGCATGTTTATTTTGAATTTGCTACGTGTTGATTTGTATGGTACTTTGGAATTTAATTGGCTAGTAAGCTTATTATGTAGCTGATGCAGGACAGCTTGTGGAAACTGTTAAAGTCCTGCGGGTTATGGGCCCAATGTTAGCTCAGAATAGGTCTAGAAAGGGGCACAATAGAGTGGTTTAGGAAGGACTTAATATATATGAACCAAACTATATTGTTTCTGGAAAATTTTGGGCAGAACTTGAAGGAGTTCAAAGCTCAGCCTAGAGACTTCAAGATGCAATGAAATTTTGCAGGTTAATAGAAAGGTGAATGAAGAGTTGGGCCACAAAGTTTCAAGTCAATCGAGTTCATAAAAGTATATAAAACTGAGTAATCTCAGACCTGCCCAGAGAAATACAGCAAAACAACAAGTATATGGCTTCACAATTAGGAATAAACAATTCATAAATACTTGAGAAATTGGCAATTCAATAGGGAGTAAACTTGAATATAGATAAGAATAGAAGAACTAGTTGAAGAAAGATGAGAAGAAGAAGATAGACACTAAGAGTCCAGCTGTATGGTGTACTAGGGAGGCCCGGCCTCAGCCTAGCCTCAACCTAGGTTTTAACAAGAGAGGCCCAGCCTCAACCTCAAGAGAAAAGCCCAACTTTTGCTCACAAACTTTAACTCTTAACTCTTTCTGCCTTCTAATCATTTGGGGGGGGGGGGTATTCCCTTCCCAAAAATCCTTGGACTATTTCTTATGAGTACTTACCAAAACAGCAAGATACTAACACCTAGCACACATCCTAAATAAGAAACTAAAAATCCAGGAACACCTAGCACATCTCCTAAATAAGAAACTAAAATCTAGCACTTTGAAGGAAACCCAATAGCCCCCCTTTTTAGTCTTTATTTGCTGCACTCCATAGCTGAAACGTTGACCCCTTTTTTTTTTTTGATAGGTAAACATTAGTGGTTAATTTATTGGCAGGTGAAGACGGGTTTTGAACACAGGCTATGGTATGACACCCATAGACTTTACCACGTTAATTTATTAGTAAACGTGGATCCCTTGATCATCCATGATCATCAAGCTTCTTTTTGGTGATCCAATATGCTCCCACATCATTCTCCCTTGGTGGGAAGGAATTCAATCATGAACTTGTGAAAGAGAACGTGTCGTTTGATCTTGAGCTTGGAGTTGATGGGCACTATTATCATGGATGTGGCTACAATGTCATTGATGCTGGTCCCATCAATGTTCAGAGTGCATATTTTATTGTTGTGCAACCTCTCCTCCTTTTCCACCTCGGATGGTGGTTCAACATGAGGATCTAGAATGGAGTCATTGAGATCATCATCTTCAGTTGTTTCATTCATCAAAAAATCATCTTCAGTTGTTTGATCTGGCATATCTTTTGAAGTGGCTTAATCTGGCATGTCAACAACTTCTGGTCGTTCTGTATTGCTATAATAATACTTTGCTTGCCTTTGCTTCCAGCCAACTATCTCAGTACATATAAAGTCAAGTAGAGTCCATGACTTTCGTTTTGGCCATTACACTTCAAAATCAGTCTTTGAATAAGTAACTCAAATTTAGTCTGATACATAAGATACACGCTTTCATCATAATTGAGGTGATGCTCCTCTTTTCACTCAAAGTCTGAGAGTATGTCCATCACATAATCAAGCTTACTTTTCACAGAATCTTCTGATTCATCATTTTGCAACTTTTCTTGATATTCATAGAAACTTAGTGGATAGTCAATTGTTGATTCCCAGTGAAAATAGATATAAGACATTATTGGGTTGGAACAATTTGCTCAGATACCAACTAATGCAGGACAACTTGTGGAGCTGTCGAAGTCCTGTGTGTTATGGGCCTAATGTTGGCTTAGAATAGGTCTAGAAAGGGTCGCAATAGAGTGTTTAGGAAGGACTAAATAAATATGAACCAAACTATATTGTTTTGGAAAATTTTGGGCAGAACTTGAAGGAGTTAAAAGCTCAGCCTAGAGACATCATAATGCAATGAAATTTTGCAGGTTAATAGAATGTGAATGAAGAGTTGGGACACAAAGTTTCAGGTTAATCGAGTTCATCACAGAACATTTACTGGGCTTAATGAATGTTGGGCTTAATGAATCGTACTAAACATCACTAGTTAACTAAGCTACAAGGAGAAACAACAAAACCCGACCCACATGGGGTCTTGATGCAGTACAAGGCTGCTGGAAAAATCTGGGACAACAGGGTATGGTTGTTTAGATGGGTTTTTTTATGAAGGGAAAATTTTGAGAAGGGTGGAGGAAGATGGGCAATTATAGAGAACAATTCAAGAAACTATTAAGAGTGTTTCTTGATGGTTCTTGATGAATAAAAAAGGCTAGAAGTTTCAGAGAACAAAAAATAACAAATATAAAGAAAGGAGATGAAGAAAAGAAAAGAAGAATGAGGAGAAGAAGATTAGGAGATAAGGGCAAAGATGAGAATGAGTTTTCTGGGTGTGGGGTTGCAGCCTTTAATGGAGTATAACCAAAGAAAATAAAAGTACAAAGAAAAAGAAGATGAGAAATAGGAGATGGTATCAGTTGAGGAAATCACCAACTTCAATATCTTGGAAATCACCAACTAAGATCAAGTTCTAGGCACCACGAACTTGGAGAAGAAAGAGAGACACTTTCAATCGTGAAAGAAAAAAACTCAATTTTATTCATCAACTTCATTGCCATTATCATAATCTTGGGCCTATAAATAGGCATGCAATCACTCAAATAAAACAAACTAAAATAAAAAGTCTAATGGACTCTGGTGGGCTATAGAGGGTTATGTTGGACTATGATGGAGAAAAATCAAAAGTATGGTGGTCAATGGAGGGTTATGATAGAGAAAAGTCAAAAGTATGGTGGACTTTTAAAGTTCTTATTACAAAAAAGCCAAATAAAGCATAAATAAAACTAAATGACCAAATCTAGCCTCTCCACGTGCTCTTGGGTGGGGCCTACTTGGGTTGGCCTGTGGACCCCACATAACTCCGATGTCCACATCAAACCCCCCTTGTTCGAAAAAATTCGATCTCGAGTTTTAAAAAGGGAAATAATTAGCATTATATGAGAACTAGCACTAACCAACCACAAGTCATATCCTCCAATAATGAGATTATGATGCAGACCCGTTCTCTTACAAGTGTCTGATGTGAAAAAGATCTCATAGTAGGTAACTTTCTTCTGATAGACAACTGGTAACGGATACATCTCGTAGTACTCATCTTGCTGAATATGAATTGATACAACAAGCTCAGGAGTCACCACAAAGTCAGGAACTGGCATATCAGTGAAGATGGCATGAATCTTACTTGAAACTGGAACTAGGACATCACCAAGTGGCTGGTCACAAATTGGGGCAACATTATTTGGAGTTTCCATAAACTCTTGGACTGAGGTGTCTCCAAAGAGAGTTTGAATCTCACTTTGATCAGGAACTGAGGCATCTTCAGATGGTGGGTCATAAACCAAGGCAACAAAGTGACACTCATTTGTAGACTCCATAAGCTCATTGAACTGATCATCACTAACCACCTCGGTCTCTTCCACACTACGATCTTCATTTATGGTCTTGGCTTTACCTTTCCCAACTTCCGCCTTAAACTTTTCTTCCACCACTTGTAGCTCATAATTAGGTGTTGCAACCTCAGTCTTGTCTGCCACACTCTGTATCCCTTCCGCATGTATTCCAACTTTAATCAACCACTTTTGCATTCCTTTGTTAAATAAGAAGTTGCATTTGATCACTGATGGCTTGTAACCTCTTTATACGTTTTAAGTGTGACAAGTCTGAATGAAGTGGTCCCATATTAAAAGGCTCGACTTGGAATTGATACCATATACCCCATTCACAAATCTGAAGAGTATTAGTTGCCTTATTAAAATTTCATTTATTTCCAAATAACCCTGCTTTGCCTAAAATCATCGGATGATCAGCTAACAATCAGTTGTTCAAGCAACAATCAGCACTAGTAATGAAGTCTCCAAGTTCAAACAGAACTCTAAAGTAGTCTCCTCTATAAAAACACCAAGATCTTGCCATTAGAAGTATGGACAATCTCGTAGCCAAACAAGGACAGTTGTAATTATCCTCATACTCGTCACTAAATATGACCCGAAGTAACTTTTCATGTGGGAAAGTGAAATGATGCTCCATTGTAAGCCCCATGTCTTCACTTCACCAAGCAAAATAACAAGAAACTCATCACTGGAAATTTGGGGCAAAAGTGGTAAAATTACCAAAATACCTCTAACCGTAGGTCAGAAAATTCTGATTTTGGCAGACAGTAGCAACAATAGGTACTATAGTAGGAAACATTGCCAATAACACTAGGTATAGTAGTAGGCACCAGTAGACACAGTAGCAGGGTTATGTTAAAGTAGCTTAAGCAACCCATAATGGAGTGTTTTAGGAGGTTACCTAGTGTTGTATAGCACGTAAAAATGGCTGATATATGGGTTTTGTGTTTAGGTAATGGGTAAAAGGATAAGTTGATGTAACTTGGGTGTTGGACACCAGGCTAAAGGATGGTTTGTGGGTGGTTTTTGGGTGTTGGACATCAAGTAGAAGTTAGGGAGACACAAAGATGAATATCGCTTGAAATAAAAGATCTCTTGGACCGAGACAACACTGTAGTTAGTAGCAACTTTACAGGTCAAAGGCAACAGGTGTAGGGGTGTCCAGCGGACTGATATTCTCTGCGCTGCCCCCTTTGTGCGACGTCGAGGGC
>JAOXJP010229494.1:0-10940 GCA_025762735.1 Platanus orientalis | reverse complement strand
ATTTTTTCTCTCTCAAACGAACAAAACTAAGATCAATTACAACTAAATATAACAAAAAAAATCTAAGCAGGTTCATCACATTTCAAGAAAAAAAAAACCATACTCACAAATTTGAAACTCACAATGAAAAAGAGAACCACCACAAAACTCCATAAAATCCTTCTTGTAAACCCTAAAAAATTAGATTTTAATATCAAAGACTGGGTTGCAAGTCGCACCTAATACAGTTCATATGTTGGGGAAGAGAACACGCTTAGCCTGGCGGAGGAGAAGAGGGTCTGCCCTAATCATAGAGACAACTTGACACTCGTGCCCAAATATCAAAACCCTACCCTTTATGCTAGGGAGAAGAGCGAAGACAAGAAAAATACTAGAAGAATCCAAAAAAATGAGAAAAGAACGTGGGAGAGAAGAAAATGGCATACGGGGAGAAACTATATACACATCTATAGGAAGCGTTTAGAAAGCATTGCATTAAGATTTTTTTGTGCAGTGCTTTTATAAAAAAAACATAGCGTTTAAGAAACGTTGTATATGTGCTTTTTGTGTTGACACATGGCGGAGAATTATGAGTTTTTTATGCAGTGTATGAAAACACTGCATAAAAAACTCATAAAATTTGTGATAAAATAATGTGTATTGTTTTTTTACTTTTTTATGGCATTTTACATAAAAAAATGCTACATATTATTCATTTTATGCAACATTTTTACAAAAACACTTCTTAAAGTTATGTTGTTAAAAGTTAATTTTATTGTAGTATATGTTCTGTATTATTATTAAATATTATTTTCTGTTATAAACTACCATTTGTCATCAAGAGAAATATTTGATAATACCCATCATGCCTAGTTAATAATGTAAATTGTTTGACTCTTTTCACCAGAGAATAAAGTGTGTTTTGCTCTTCTCATCTAAGATTCAATGGTATGTCTGACTCTAATTTTTGGGGATTAAATGATGTGTTTAGCCATTTTTATCGGGGATTAAATGGTGTAATTATTATCTGTATTAGCTTATACATCTGGTTTATATATTCTATTTTACTATATGGATCTGTTATATTATTTGTTTTGTTCTGTTTTAGACCATTTACATGTATCCATTTTTAATCTATTTTAATTCAGTGTCTATTTCATTATTATATGTTTAGATTGTTCAATTTCGTATTTTATTCAAATAATACAATCATCTATTTTACTTTGATTCATGTTAAGTCTTGATCCATTATTCCTTAGTTTACTGTTTTCTTATTGAGTTTGTCAATCTTATAATAATTTAACATTATAGATGATGAGGTAGCTACATAGTAGTTTAAACATTTACAAATTTTGATTATGCCATGAGACATTGAGATGTTGATTTAGTTATTTTAGTTATAGACTTTATTTGTTTCAGTTTAAATCAAATGATGTAATTAGTTAGTGGATTTAAGTATTTTAATGGGTTATTTATTTTTCAGTTGATTTAGTTAATTATGTTAGACTATTGATTTATTTTTGGAATGTCAAACTAAAGTTATGAATTTTTTTTTTAGATTATAGAAACTTGAAATTCTTATACAGATCAAACTTATGTGTATGCAATTCTACTGCGTATAAATAAAAAAATGTATAGGCAATGTAAAGGATTTAATTGAATGTATTAATTAATCACATACCAAAATTCATGGCCCTATTGGTATGAGTTTCAAGGTGCGACACTTGTGGTGTGAGATTGCTTATGATGTCACTACGGGCGTGTGTGACCCTACCCAAAAATTAAAATTAAAATTAAAAGGTCATTATCTTTTATGGGATGAATCCACTTTAGATGATGAATATCAAATGTTGTTGATTCAAGAGAAAAAATCTATTCTAAACACAACTTTTTGGTCTCTAAATTCTAGCCGTTATATTTAGTTCCTATTCATCATACCATAATTGTGGCTATTTTGTAGAAGACTTAGATTTGGAGCTCCTATGCTAACAAAATAGAAGAAATAAAATAGCAAAAATAGCTAACAACAAAGAACCAAACAATTTACGTAGTTCATCTTAAAGCTTCCATCTATGTGCAAAAGTTGCAACTATACATGAGGAATAAGTTATAGTGTGGTGGCTTTGTTCCAAAGATAACCTATGAAAAACCTTAACCACCAAGAAGATTGGATCGGATCCCAAATCGTGTCGAAAAGCAGGTCAAATTGATCGGGTCATTCAGGTTGCTCTCCAAATCGTACAATTAGATTGCACAACGGGTTAGATTCGAGACACCTTCACAACAGGTGGAATTACCTTCAACATTATCTTTGAGCTAAAAAAAAAAATTGTACCACTATAGAATATGAAGGAAACGTGCATGGTTAAAAAAAAGGGAGACTGTCCATGATTTGGTGCCAAGGGCACAAGCTAACTTCATTTTGGAATAAAATGGGTAGGAATTTGAAATTTCATTAACTCGTTTATTTTATTCCATATGAAGTCGCCTGGTGTCATGGAGACCAAATCCTAGACAAAACATCTATATCATTAAAAAGTATATATGGTTAATACCTAGAGAAAGGATGTACCTTCGTCCCCTCACAGGGGGTGTGGACCCCATGCACTTTTTGCGTGGGGCCACAACCCCTTGTGAGGGGCCGGTACATCCAAGATAGAACATTCTTTCGGTAATACTTATTACCACTATTATTAGAACTAATCTAGATGTTGTACAAAAAAAGGAGAAGGATTGTATCGCTCCTCTTATCTAATGCTTCTCTCTACACCCTATTAGGGGGTGGGCACATTAGCGCCGACAAGTGAAATGCACCCCCCAAAAAAGTGAAAATCACTTGTCGATGCTGATGTGCCCACCCCCTGACAGGGGGCGAAGAGGAGTATAAGATAAGAGGAGCGGATACAATCCTCTCTCCCAGAAAAGGGGTTCACATTCAATGAGAGTGCTATGTTATTAGGAAAAAGGAGTGAACTTTCCTAGTCAATGGAGTCAATTATCAAGTCCTCTCATTCATTTATGGGTCTTACTATTCTTCTTCAACCAACCATGGTAGTGAGATAGCGCAACAATCATTCACCAGTGCTTATTCCACAAGAAACTTGATTTGTTTTGATAGGGTATTATCGACGGTCATTAAAAATCATGGCTAATATTTTTATTTTTTACGCTTAATGATGGCCGTCAATTATAATTTTACAAAATTTATAAATTTATTTCAACTGTAGCAATAACTGTTGATATAAGGGTTGAGAAAAAACCTCCCGCCACTACACAGGTGCGTTTTCCGTTTAAAATTGATTTTTTTCATTGGTGCCATCGAAAAAAACCATAAAAAAACTTCCACGGAACTTATAATTGTCCATAAAGGAAATTAAAGGAATGCTTAAATTTTATATCAACATAGCTGTTGAAGATAGGAGTTTTAGGTAAATATGTAAGACGCTTAGAGTTTTAGAGAAAGAGGAAACACATTATTAGAGTTTTAGAGAAAGAGGAAACAAATCGTCATGCGTGGTCGTGCAGTTAGGGTTTTAAAGGCACAAGCGTCGAGGAACCAGTAGGTATACTCCTCTCCCTCTCCCTCTCTCACACTCTCTTAGTCGTTGGCTCTCTCTCCCCATCTCTGATCATCTTTATTCTCTCTTATTATTCTCAAGCAGTCTCGCCCGATCCCTCTCCCTCTCTCTCTTAGTCACTGGCTCTCTCTCTCTTTTCCCATCTCTGATCGTCTTCATTTTCTCTCTCTATCTTATTATTCTCAGGCAGTTTTACCATATCTCTCTCTTTTAGGTTTCCATCTTTGAGCTCTTTCTTAATTGTGATACGTGGTATGTGGTATAATTGTGACATTTCAAACATACTTGCAACAATATTAATCCATGGTGATCAATAAAACCCAAACTGTAAAAAAGAAAATTTGTTAACGTGTGATTGTTCATAAGCCACACACTCCATTGTATACACGGCTCATCATCTTTGCCCGTCTTAGATTTGGATTTGAATATACATTTTGTATTTCATCTATATTCAAGGGCGGGTTGGCTAAGTGAGATTAGGAGTGCAAAAGTGAACTGGGGTTTTTATAGAGGAAATAAAATAGGGTAAAGCCATAATTCTAAAAAACTGGCAGGTTAGATGTATTTTTTCACCATAAAGACTTTATTTTTTAATGAACTAATAGGAGTTACTTTTGATTGAAGCTAACTAGTTAGCACCAATTAGGCAATTACTACTAAGGAGTTAGGAAAGCCCTGAGTGGAGAAGAGGGTAAGAAGAGTTTTGAGGCTGAGTATGTGTTTACTATAAAAAGAGGCGGTTTCTATATGAAAGGTCTCATTCCATTAAAACTCTATACATGGGTAGGACTGTGCATGGGTTCCTACTCTAAAACTAATCCTTATACATGTGGAACTGTGTCGGGTGAAGAAGTTCAGCCCTCCCATTTTTTTATAAAAATAAAAATAAAAAAAACCCGACATCATTTGTCACAAATAATAAAATCTACAAACAAAATTCAATATTTTTTCTCTTCATTTGGTTATTTTTTTCCTCAATGTGGATTGCCTATTATTTTGTCCTATACATGTGTTGAGTATGAGAATTTCATCTTCCCGGTGGGTGTTTGCATCAATACTCTTGTAACCAGTGGATTTGTTACTAGTTTACAACTATGTTTATGTGTTCAGTTATGATTATTAAATGATTTAAACCTTCATTTTGTTTTTGTTTTAAAATTGATTTACTTTATTGGGTCTACATAGGCCTTTAAGAAGGATTGGAATGAAGCTGGCTCATCATCCTTTAACAACTATTCTTGTGGTGCCTCAAAACAAAGAATTATAGTAGTTTTATATATAATTTGGGTTCTCTTTCTCTCTCTCTCTCTCTCTCTCTCTCTTAATTTGCATTAAGTTCTGAATATGTTGATCAAAATTCTTATATAGCATTAAACTTCTTAAGTTGAGCAAAAATCTTATGTTTTTTTAGTAACACTAGGAGTAGAAACAAGGGGGTAGTTAAGATCGATGGCCAATAGATACCTTAGAATAACAATTTTTGTTATTTCATTTGAATCTTTCATAAAGAGAGAGATATTCAAGAATTAATTATGTAATAAGGGTATATAATTATATGGCTAAACGTAACCCAATCCATATATTAATTTTCTTTGATTGCATTAAGTTCTCTGAGATTTTCTTATAGTTCGTTGAAAATTTATTATCTTTTATTACGATTCTTAGGTTTTTATTTGTATTAAACAATAAGATTTTTAGTATATCCCTTATTAAAAGCATGTTTCTCTCTCTATTAACCAACTAAAATTTTATCATTTTGTAGGTATTTTATTCTCTTCATTGTCATCAATTTGTGTGATCAAAACAATCTTTATTTGTCGCTTCTCTCTTCGAAGATTTTATTTGCAGGCACAACACTCTATTTTTGGCTTTGTGAATTCGTTTTTAGTTGTTTTCATATTTGTGTGAAACATAGAACTTTATTTTTTTAATTAGAGAAATTATTATTTGAAAACAAAATATGTTTATGTATCAATGAATGTATTTTGTTTTCATGAAAGATTGTATTCAATGAATGAGATTATATCTATGAATGTTTACTTTCTTTTAATTTACTTTTCTTATTTATGTATCTTAGATGCTTGTTTCAGTTTGAATGATATTAGTTTGTTTCTCTGTATCACAGATTTTTTTCATTAATTAATCATAGTCATGTTAGTTCTTCAATTACTATATATCTTCAATTTCAGTTTAGATGATATCAGTTTTCTTATTTATGTCAGAAGATCAAATGTTTGTGGAGGTATTTGGTCTTGAGAGTCATGGACACATCTGTGGTTATAGGGACGGTGTCACTCTTACAGAAATATGGGGTTCATCTTCATCTATTGTTCATGATCTCAAACAACGGTTGAAAGAATATGAGGAGAAACAAAAGGAATCTGATGCTATAGTAGACTTATTCACTACAACAAAAAAGTCTTTTTATGGCGTTCAAAAAACGTCGTTGAAACCTTTTTATGGCATTTAGATGAATGACATGCATTGAAACGTCGTGGAAAGTCTAATGGCAAAGTTAATGTTTGTAAAACATCGTAAAAAACCCATTGTCCATGACATTTTATGAATGCCGTAAATAACTCTATTCACAACATTATAATGAATGTTGTCAAAAATGGTATTAACGACGTGCAAAAAAATGTTGTAAAAAGTATTAACGTCATGTCATCTAAAATGTATTAATGATGTGCAAAAAAGTTGTGAATAACAATATTTACGACGTTCATGAGAATGCCATAGCAAGGTGTCATATTCATTTACAACATTTTGTAAAACACCGTGAAAAATGTGTGTCATATTCATTTACATCATTTTGTAGAATGTCATGAATACATTTTTTCTTTTTTTTTCATTTAATTTTTCTCTATTAGGCACCTAATAACATTGTTCAAACACCTATTAACATTGTTCAAATTCATATATGTAAATAATTATAACACTTCGTAAAGAAACATTGTTCCAATTTATATAGGTAAACAAGTATTAACACCTGGTAACAAAATATTATAATAACTCATATGCAAATGAGTGTTAACACCTAATAAATAAGCATTATACCAATTCAAGTATTCAAATGAGTCCTCAAATCAGCGTCTTCATAAAAGAACTAATTCATTCATTTGTATATAAAAACAAATTATGAAAACAAGTTTTACTTCCAATTCATAAACTCACCCCGGTGTTCATTAGTGCTTCCCATATTTGCCGAATCTACCAACAAGGTTCATAAGCTCCCTGAAAGAATTGAAAATAACAAAAGTAAATGTTAGTCTCCTTTGATATGCAACATAAAGAAATTACAATACAAAATTATCATAGAAAATGTTATGTGAAGGGACAAAAATGTTTGTTGTAAGCACGAAATGGGTTAAATACAACTTGATCATTCCTTAAAAGAGATTAAATAAAGTGAAGATTTTTTTTTGTTAAATAACTAGAAATGACGAAAAAATAGAACTCCCATAACAAATTCATATTGGAATTGAAGGTTTATTACAACCAAAACACTATTTCAAGGTCACCATATAAACCCCTCCTTAATTCTCCATATAAGTTGTTACATGTCCAATCAAAATGGCTTAATGGATCTAAGGCCTTGTTTTCTATCTCGTTGTCTTATTTTTCTCCATTGAATCCGTGAGATAAAAGGAATTTTATAAGATCAGGTTCTAATTACTGATGTGAGATTGAAGCTATTTCTTGGGTCAAAATTATGAAGAAATTACTTGGTTTCCTAAGACATTAATACTTATAAGAAACTAAATTTTTATAGATTTAAAACAAAAAAGAAACAATTACCTCCACCATAAGTCAATCATCTAATTGGATGAATTTGTATGGCCATACAATTATACTTCCAATTGCTTTTTTGAGGGTAGACATCCAAGGTTTTTCCTGATACAATGCTACATCTCGGAATACAAGTTCCACACTAACTTTCCAATAATTGGATCCTAGAACCTTGAAATACACTAATGTTTGAGGAACATTTGAAATAAATTCACTTTATGCAACTACTTCACCATTCCCATTCCAATGTAATAGTTTGCATTTGGTCCTCTCTAGAATGTTGTGCTGAGACTATTATAAATACAATGATATAATGTTAGAAACCCTACAAAACATTTTATTTTCATGATAAAAACATTTATTTGTACTTATGGATGATACAGATTCACCTGATGAATAACTTCAGTAGTATGTGTGCGGCTTTGTACCCATCACCTCCACCCTGAACCTGTTTTCATTTACATTTATAAAATTAATGAGATATATAAAGAAGTGCCGAGTTTGTAGTCATACTGATTAAGCGTATAAAATTAAACAAATATTGACCACTTACCATTCTTTGCATCGACTCCTCTAGCTTTTGCATTCGACCTCTTGTCTCAATAAGTTCTTGAGTGAGATTCTTTATCTCATCTTGCATAATTTTTTCTTTCATGCTTTTTGGTTGATGTGCATTTACCTTAGATGGTGTAATCCCAAATCCAAGTCCCTGAACACCCCTTTAATGTTCATGACCGAGCACATGGGCAATTACATCATCTTGTAGAGGGCTTATAGGTTGAGTAGAAGACCTTTGTGAACATTCTTTCATTTTATGCTGAAATTACATAGGCATTAAGAGTTTAGAAAGTGATATAAATACAAATTTGAAATTACAAAGAATTAGGAGGCACTTCTTACCACAGTCTCTTCAACAACTTCATTAATGGGTTTGTCACTCTTTTTAGTATGTCCACGTATCCATACATCAACTCTCGACACTGGTGAAGATGTGGAACTCTCCTTGTTCTACAAATAACATTTAAAGTCATGATTATTAAGAAATAAAACATAAAAATGAAGGACAATAATAACATAATTTAAAATCTTACTTCATAAAATCTAAATCAAATTAACTTAATTTTACCATGTCATTCTCCAAGCATGCATAGCCTTTCGACTCATTGTGTGTGAAAGAGTCTGTTTCGCCTGAATTTCTTTAAATTTGTTACTCTTCTCCTATAAAACAAATAAATTATAAAATATATATGGAATACAAATTTACAAAAAGTTAACTATGACAAAAAATACTTACTCGGAAAGCAGGGGAATTACGAGATTTGACAAAAGCCTCCCAATTAGATATAGCCAATTTATGGGGCTTAAGTTGTTCCAACTCGGTTGCCACATTAATATCATCAGCTAGAGCTTTTATTTTTTTTGTTAATAAACTTTTGAAGTTTCTCCACATTCTTCCCATCATCTGTAGCACAACTTTCCTATGGCAATTATCAATTATGAATCTTTGCTGTATAGGCATAAGGAAATATTACTAGTTAATGAAAAGAAAAATACTAATAATTCTGTAATGACATATCACATATCTATACAATACTTGAATGCAAGTCCACAAGATACCCATTAACTCATCAGGAAGGTGTGCTCAACTACTCAATGTCACTGGCACCAACTCACGTCCAATAACCCCTAGCTGAGAAGAAAATTTAACTGATGAATGTCCAATTGGCTTATCATACGCATTCCAATCAACCTAAGTCCTCTGAGTTGTGCCTTTGTCATCAACTTTCAATTTTGATTTTTCTCTAGTTTTCATCTTTTGTACTTGAGGGACCTCATCCACCTTTCTATTTGGTGATGCATGTGGTGGCAAAGGAGGATCTCTATTTAAGATTCTTATGCTTACATTTTCCTCATGAAGGCTAGCAACAATAGCAGTTTCTCATAGTCTTTTTGATCTTTTCTCAGCTTCTTTGGATCTCTTTAAAGTACAATCAAAATTAAAAGGCAACACTAATAGGACTTTGATCTTCTTATAACATTATATGTAACAACAAAGCTAAATTTAGAGTTCACCTCGCCATGTTCTTTAGGATGCATCATTCTCTAAGCTCTACTACCAACCATAGATGTTGTTCACTATAGATCCTGCTTATTGCAAGTTCAATAGTTTATAAAATAAGAAATGAAATGTTAATGAGTTGAGAAACAAGGAAATACAAAACAAGCCCTAGGAATTCATTTTTTACTTTCAAAGAAGCCATCTAACACCTCTTATTACAACTATTAAAACAGTATTAACTCATTATTTACAATTTACATCATACATAAAGTTTATAGAATGGGTATACACAGGTAGTATCTAAGTGAGGCTACTAAAAGGGGTTTAAACAAAGTGATAACAAATGACTGATTAGTAGAATAATAGGACTCAATATGGCTAACAGGTAAATCAAAATTAGAGTTTAAAATTAACAAATATTAGACTTGCTAGTTGATATAACAGGATTGTATAACACAGGTTTAATAGAAAGCTTCTGGAGCAACTTTCTATAACCGTTGAACAGGGTTAATGGGTTTAATGAGTTGCTATTTTTTGGGAACATCAAAAGGATATAACAGGGTCAAATCCGAAGAACATAGGGCAAATATCAGAGAACAAACAGAGGCTGTTTTCAGGCTATGTAAAGGGTTGATACAAGGAAGAAAAGAAACTGAACTCTGAGTGTAAACTAAGATGGGTTTAAAGGCTTTTAAATTGGTGCAAGGTTCTATTACAGGCACATAAAAGGGACAAACTAGGGCTTGACTTGGGCTAATACAGTAGGTTCTGTTGGGAATTATGATGGGGATTACAGGTGAACATGGACTGGTTTTAATGGAATTAATTTCATGTACAAGAATAAGGATGAAGGGGATTTAGACTGCCACAAGTACAAAGGTGATTAAGGCTGGATTTTAGATTGAAATCACCCTGGGATTGAGTACCACAGGCTGCTACAATATTATAAACACTTGGGACTAGATATATCAGACCAAAAACAATGGAGAACTTAAAGGCAATGGTGCCGCAAAGTAGATTATAACTGTGTTTCAAGGTTTATCCATAAAACAAGGGTTTGGGTGATAGTGGAGATGCTGCAAGCTATGAAGAGGGTTTTCTTTGGGTTTAACATAGGAAAACAACAATGGTTTTGCTTAGGAATCTGATTTATGAACTTGGGAATTCAAGAACTCACTCAAGAAGGTTTCTTGATTAAACTGTAGGGTTCTTTAATGGAAAAAACAAAAAAACAAGGAAAAGAACAAAAAAAGGTATGGAACAAGGACAAAATAGGGGACTATAGAGGCAATGATCTTAAGACTAAACAAGAGTAAATAGTAAGCCTGTGGTTTGGGTAAAAAACTTAAGTATGAATAGGTTATGTCTCAGAGTGCAAACAATAAGTGTATTCTAGGTTATGACTCAGATTTAGGAATCACAGGCCAATTAAGTGTGATTATAAATCTGAGACAACATGACTATATATAAGTAAAGTGGGTTGGTTAAGATTAGGACATAGGAAGCAATGTTATATGGGTGTAATTATGAGTCCA
>JAOXJP010229493.1:0-10940 GCA_025762735.1 Platanus orientalis | reverse complement strand
CGGTAAGACTTACCGTTAGTGTCCCTAGTGGCACGGGTTCAAGTCACGGAAACAGCCTCTCCAGAAATGGGGGTAAGGCTGCTTACATCTTGCCCTCCCTAGACCCCACGTTAGTGGGAGCCTCATGCACTAGGCCGCCCTTTTTTTTTTTTGCTCTTACTTGGTAATGTGTATAATAAACACAATTGCATCAATCACATGAACACAGAATAAAGCAAATGTATACAACCATAACACATAAGTTTATAGTGGTTCAGCACTAAGGCCTACGTCCACTCTTAAAGCTCAATCTAGAGCTTCCTATAATTTTATTCAGATTAAAATACAAACAATCTAGGTAAAATTCACATAAAACCCTTTCTACTTGCTATGCAAGTTAAGCCTACACTTTATGTCTCCGAAGAGTGCAATACTCCTTCCAGTGTCTCTGGTGGAAGGGATTCAAACAATGAATTAATGAATAAGTATAAGTTTTACCTCGTGTAGGTTGATATCTCAATGTGTACCGAGTGTGGATGCTCCTTCTAGTGAGCTGATTTACCTTTTCTTCCACTATTTGAAACGCAATAGAGAATAAGCTTTCGGGCCTTGCAAATCACTGATTTCCTTACAACGGATAGCCAATAAACTTCTCTTCTTTTGATATATGATGTAGTATTCTCAAAGAGATAGATCACTCAAGTATTTTCAATAGTACAAGATCAGATATGTAGTAATCACACAGACTTTCCAGCTTTCAAGCTAGTTGTTTTCTCAGACAAGATTCTTTCCACCTTTCGTTTATTGCTCTCTCTTCTTTTTTAAACCTAGAGTATTATCACCCTTTTATAGAGTTAAAACTAATCTTAGTCCATAGGATTAGAGTTCTTTCAAATGGACAAGTCCTGAGAAAAGTTGGATTGGAATCTCAAAAAGAGAAACAAATTTTTGTGAAACCCGCGGTTGTGATCGATTACACTTTTTTTGTGATCGATCAGGGAAGTGTGATCGATCAAGCCCTGAGATCACAACTCTTAGGAATTTAATTTTTGTCTGAAAATTGACTTGTGATCAATCATGAGATCTGTGATCGATTAGCCGTGATTGATCACAGATCTTGTGATCGATCAGGGTCTGCTATTTTTCTGCACTTTGTCCTGTCCCATCTTTTTTGTTTTTGGCCTTTTTCCTTTAACTTTTGGGAACATCTACAAATGCATTTTGGCCCCTTTTAGCACCTCACACTTAATCTTATGTTTAGTCTCAGTGGCTTTAGTGCATAGTGCTAAGTGTGGAGATTCTCTGAGATTAGTGCATATCATGAGCATCTTTGAGCCTTCTTTTTGTCAGTCTTCAGCTTTAGCCTTTTTGTATTAAGTCTTCAACCTGAATCTTGAATTTGATCTTCATCTTTAGTACTTGTCTTGATCTTGTAGGTCTTTAGTCCATCTTTGCCTTCTTTCTTCCAAGCTTAGAGCATTATCTTGGACTTGAAACTTACTTTACAACATAGCTATTTTGACATGAGATTGACAATACATATACCCAACACAAAGTAGTGCAGCCTGATCGATCAAAAGAGTACCTAATCAGGTCATATCTAATAGTTGTCAACCTTTCATCAGTACATTACTTTATAGGCTCATGGAAAAATACAACATTAACTTTGAATATTCTTATGGATATTATGCTCAAAGCAATGTTCTAGCTGGAGCATTTAATAAAACTCTCTGCAAGATCATGAAGAAGATGGTTTCCAAACATAAGAAGGATTAGCATGAACACCTTCCAGAGGCACTATGGGCATATCGAACTACATTCAGGATTCCAACACAAGCAACCCTATATTCTCTTATGTTTGGGGTAGAAGTTGTTCTTCCAGTCAAAGTCCGGGTCTCATCCTTGTGAGATGCAATATAAGAAGGCCTAACTAATGTAGAAGTTGTTAAGATTTGCCTTTCTGAGCTTGAGAACCTTGACGAACTTAGGCTTTCCACCCAACAAAACTTGGAACTATATTAGGCCTGTATGGCCAAGACATACAACAAGAAAGTCAAGCTCTTCTCCTTTAAGAAAGATGACCTCGTCCCCATAGCACGTTCACCACTTAACCCGAACCAGCTAAAAGAAGGCAAGTTTGCCGCAAAATGGGACGGTCTATATGCCGTTAAGAAAGCATATCCATATGGTGCATATATTCTCAGAGATGTTGAAGGCAATCAAGTCTTACTAGTCACTAATCCATGATTCTTGAAGAAATATTATCCCTAAATGATAGTTATTTCCATTTAGGAAACTAAGTCAGTTTGACCTTATTAGAAATAGGTACTTTGGTAGTTTGAACCCTATATCTTAGATGCAACCGCATTTACCCAAAAAAATTCGTCAATCTTATTGAAATCATAAATGGCAATGATGCACAATAATTAGGCAACCCCCAGTCTTAGGTTAAGGGATCCTAAGGGCAAAAAAATGAATAAATATAAAATAAGAAAGTATGATGGATAGGATGCAATAAGAACCTGCATAGACATCATAGGTAAAAGAATCCAATCATGGAATGATCAAATTATCATTGGTCCATCTGAAAACCAGAAATGGCAGTTGAGACATAAAAATTAGGTGAACCCCAAGCCTAGTGGGTGACCACTATAGGAAAAAAATGGACAAATATAGCTAAAATCCCACAATTAAACTATGTTCTATCTTGATCTTATTCTAGGATATGTAGGTAGTCTTCCATAACAAGACAGATGAAGCCACATCACCATCAACACCTTCGCCTTTTCTCGAGAACTATATCACTACGCTCATATCGCTACATGATATACTTCTCAAGGCTGATACAAGCATAAGTATATATATATATATATATATATATATATATATATATATATATATACCAACTTCATTTTTGCATAATCATATATAAATGATTCATACATTGTCAAAGTGATAATCCTTGGTTATAACAAACATCCAACTCTTATAATGTCAAAACCTATATATAAATATATATACTCGACTCTTATAATGTCAATCTCATACTTGGCTCTCATAATGTCAACCATATTTTTACTCTCATAATGTCAATCATATATTTAACTCTCATAATGTCAACCATACATAACTCTTATGAAGTCAATCCCAGACTTAACTCTCATAATGTAAACCATACCTGACTCATGTAAAGTCAATCATACCCAATTACATTACTTCAAGTATTATGGCACATTTCAAATGGCATCCATTTCACATTAAACAAGGCTTGACAAAACTTTCATTCACTTAAGCAAGGATTGACTGAATTACCCTTCAATTACACTATTCCAGTAGAATGTGATCCTATAAGGCTTATAGAAGGAAACTAAATGTCCATTTCTTTGGATAGTATTACTCAATATCATGATCTATCCCTAACCCTGATATTGATTTTCAAAGCCACATTCTCCATTTATTGCTTATTTAGCTTTAACCGTTGTTATGGTTGACAGTGATATATTTCATTCTCATCATATTCCATTAATACATCTGGAACTTGTATGGTCTCTTCAAGACATACCAAGTCCAGTTGTATTCTAGCATTATTTTGGTAATCCAAAACATATACTTTGGACACCGCCCTATACCAGGTTCCTATGTGTACAAGGTCAAGCATCCGACAAACTCCTTTTTTTCAACAAGGAAGCAAGTCTATCAAACCTCTATAAAACCTTCAAGAAATCAGTAAGAATGCAAAAGAAATAAGAAAGCTAGAAGTTGTAAAGCACTTATAAAGATTGCCTTTGTTGAACACATACAATGGCTAGAGGTTTGGATCATGCATGACTACATCAAGATGGTTTTTCAAAAATCATGCCACTACATTTATGATTATGTGGCATAATTTTCGAGGGGAAACTATTGGCATGAAAATTTTGTGAAAATAAAAAAATTTACCCACATCGTGATGGATGAACAGTGTTGAGACTGACTTTGTGCAATTGAAGGAAATTACCTCATTCATACACCATGAAGCATTGCACGAATGAAGCTAAAAATATCCATTTGCCACATAGTAAAAATCCACAAATGAAGACAAATATTCTCATTCTTGCACAAGTTGATGGCTTGGGAATGAGAGGAAATCGCATTTGCGCACCATGGAACCAGGAATTTGGTTTCAACTCCAACTCTTCTACAAGAGGTTATTTTGCACATCCACAACATCTACAGACTCCTTGAGCACCCAGGAGACTAATTGTGGTGCAATCTCCTACAAAAGAAGTACCAACATGTACAAGAATGAAGAACAATACATTCCCACTTCAAGAAGGACTCTAAGAGCAAAGAGGAAGTTGTCTCTCATATGGATTCTAACTAAGCTCATTCAACATCTATATAAACCAACAAAGAACATGAAATCAATACTCTTTGACTCTTTAACTCTTTGACTCCTGGGCTCCTTGATACTTTTGCTATTATTACCAAGTTGTTGCTCTCAAATCCAAGGTGAATGCATCATCTTCTCCAAGTCTGCAAAGTCAGCATGCATCTCTCTTTTAAGAAGGTTGTAAGTCCATCATACCTCTACACAACCCTTCGAAGAAGACACCAAAGAACCTTGAAGAAGCTCATGGCTAGGTAAGGTGTAGTATTTAGTTTGTGTTTGAAGCAAGCTTGTAACCATATTCATATTAATAAAATCCAAAGTTGCATTCACTTCTTTTCTTGTATACTTATGCAACTTTGTTTATACTACAATCTATGTAACTTGAGATAATCAAAGGCTAGTTGCACTAAGCAGTTGTAATTAACTCTTAAGAGACTTGGAATAATAGTTCCCCCACATAAAATAATAAACCAACCCCCTAAAGGCTGAGTAATTTGTACAATCAATATTCATTGTTCTTCGTAAGTGTAGACACAAATTTTGTGCATAAATCCGCAACACAAAATAAATGTAACAAATTCAATAAATGAATATTTGATTAAATGAATGAGATACAACTCTTTGATTTTACACTCTTTTATATAAGAGAAAAACCTTTGATTCTTCATCAATGGAATCCAAGGGCTTGACGGCGTATTTCTTGGATTCAAGTGTTGATGATGCTTGACTGCAAGGGAATCACTTCTCTTTGAGACTTCGCGCTTTATCCGAAAATGAGAGAAACACTGCGAATCTCACTCTCAATGCCAGAATTATGGTGTGTTTCTGAGATGCAAGAAGTCTTCTTCTTTCTAGCAACGAACCGTAGTTGATGAAGAAATTAGAAAGTATGCCTTGAGTCTTCAAGCCTTTGGAGAGCTCTAGAGATGCTTTTGGAGTCTTCTTCTCTCTAGAACTTCTTGTCTGAAATCTTTTGCCAAAAGGTCCCTTTTTTATGTAAAATGGGGTATTTATAGACTTGGGGTTAGAATCTTACCCGAACCCTTGATTGGGTGTTGATTGGACACTCTTACCCATTTTAGTCTAAAAGAGTGGTTGTACATTCCTTGTTTGGAGAGAAGTGTGATTTATGGAATTATTTATATTCTATGAGTGGCATAACTTTCCTTCTTTACCCAAGAGAATCTAGATTTGATTTTATTCAAATCTCTCTTTTGTGGGTCCCATGCAAGTTGGGTTTTTGGGCTAGCCAATGGGCTAACACAAGTGGGCTTGGTGGTCTTATGGGTTATTGTTTAAAAAACGTGACCAGACCCAAATGTACTTGTCTGTATATTTGGGCCTATCTTATAAGTGTGAGGCCCATATATGACTTTTTCCCTATTGTACACATTTGCGAGAGTGTAGGCCTTTATTTACAAAATAAAATTTAGGTATCTATATATGCCCCCTCAAGGATGTGTCAACAGAAGTGCAATAATGGCACATCCTTGATCCTTTCACCTCAGTCAAACTTGATTACTTGGTTACTTTTGGGCCAAAATAATAGTGCGACCCACAAATCATTTGAAGTGGATCCACCTGCATTCATGTTCACCTTAGTGATGAAAATAATTCTGTATGGCTGGTTGCTCAAAACCGCCAATGGGTAAATGAGAAATCGCCTCTAAAGATGCCCAGTTGAACACTGGTTAAAATTCTACCCAGAATTTTTTTCAAACATGGTTGTTTGGCCACCTTTGAGCCAAAATAAAAGTGGGACCAGGAAGGCGTTCAAGAGAGTTCCACCTAGTTTCACATTCACCTTAGTGAAGATAATAACACCGTATAGCTGCTTGCTCAAAACCGCCGATGGATGAATGAGAAATCACGTCCAAAGATGCACAGTTGAACAATGGTTAAAACAGTACCCAGAATTTTTTTTTCAAACATGATTGTTTGGCCAGCTTTGAGCCAAAATAAAAGTGGGACCAGAAAGTCATTTGAAATGGTTCCACCTGAGGTCATGTTCACCTTAGTGAGGAAAATAACACTGTATAGCTGGTTACACAAAACCGCCAATGGGTGAAGGAGAAATCACCTCCAAAAGTGCCTAGTTGACCACTGTAAAAGGATGTGAAATTTGAATAGTCCCACATGGATTAACCCATAAAACTGTATTTATATACACTTGTGTTGGATATAGGTTTGGTTTGGGCTCCCAATTTAAATTTCTTATTCTCCTTTTTCTGTTTTTGTTTTTGTATTTTTGTTTTTTTTTTGTTTTTTTTTTTTTTTTTTTTTATTTTTTTTTTTTTTTAAGAAAACACCAGCAATTAGAAACTGGGAGATTTCGTAAAAAGAATCATCCACCGCCTCCAAGAGAAAGGAAATTTGATCTCCCCATGTGGGTTCGCTCCCCCTTTTTCAAAAAATAGAAACCAATCAATTCTGGGATTTGAGTTTATATAAGGGGACTACTCTCCTCTTTCTTGCATCCAGGCTCCGTTAAAAAAAAAAAACTTATTCTCCATTGTCTTGGTTGGCACCAAAGGAAGAGGTAAACTGTTGGAACGACATGCCCAAAATCAATAACCCAGCGAGGTACTTCCTTCTTCTTCCCTTTTTTTTACCACACTATATATATATATATATATATATATATTAGATCCATGCTATTCGTCTGCATATTGGGCCTTCTGGATCTTGCCATGGGTATCATCACTTGCTCTATCAGAGAATTTGAACACGAACCCTTGTTTTTGACATTAACCTAGTCAATCTTCACATCTTCGAATTGAGCATGCTCTTTGAGGTTAGCAAGCAGATCAATGGCATCAAGTTCAAAAGATCCTTTGGGAACATCTTCTCTTTCCCTACCGATCATTCCAAAAGAAGGAACTCTCTGGAAAATCTGATTAATTCATTGGGTGGTATTTGAAACAAATCATTCCCCTACCGATGCCTTCCTTCTAGCAAGTCAAATCCATTTTTCTGTTTGCATTGCATAGCCAAGCTCAGCATTGATTGTCTTCTTCTTCTTCTTTTTTTAACTTTCACAACAGTGGCTTAATCACCATTCAGCAATCATGTCTCCTTCACCCAAACCCACACCTCACCTCCTCTAGAGATGGTTGAAGGAGGTGATGTCCATTTAAATCGTGACAAGAGTAATGCTATAGTGCTCTTGGTTCCTCAGTCTGTTACCATTGGATCATGGATACTGATCCGATGGTGAAATAATCCCATCATCAGTTTAGCATTGACTATAGAGTGGCGTTATGTTACTCTATAAAGAATGATTGAATGACGGGGTCACACCCATTCTAGAGAACACTTAATCTTGCCAAGCGGGTGATGGATATCATTGCTACACCCATGGTCATGGCAATAGCAGAAACAACCTGAGAAAAGTTATTGATTTGGCCGTAGACTTTGTTGAGTCCATTTGTTTGGCACTTTCACATGGTACTAATACCTGCCTTATCAGTCATCCTTGAAGATAAAAAATATTTTAGAGATCAGATTGACCACACTTGAGTTGGGGAGCCCTACATGTTCAGGACCATTGTTATGATTTTATCAAAAAGAAGCTTTGATCTTTGACTTCATTCTTATCCTTTTTCAGCCGCGAACATAATATCATTGTTGTAACCGAGACCTCTCCTTGACACCACCGGTTATCTCTTAATTGTTGTTGTGCGTAACTATAACGCTTGCTCTTTTCCGGTCTTTAAAATTCTTCATGTAGCTTGTACCTTACTGATGTGTGATATGTCCTTGTTGCTTTGATTTATTTTTTCGTTGCGCTCTTGAGAAAACTGTCTTACATCGACCTTCAAAGAATGAACTAAGACACCCCTAGTTACTTGTATCATTGTGATGATTTTGGCTGTTGTTTACCCTATATTGATGTTGTTGCTCTTCTTTTTGTATCCTTGTGCCTTATGTTTCAAATTTTCTTAACAATCCCTTGTTTTATGTGAGCTTTTTTTTTTTTTTTTTTTTTTTTAAACAGGTATCCATAATTGAACAATAACACTTGCATCTTGAAAATTGGAGAGGATTATGGCTTCTAAGAAGGTAATTGTTTAATTTCAAGTATAGAATTGTTGTGCATATATCTTGTTCTTCTTATGCTTTTTGTAGGAAATCTCTCATAATTTTAGTGTTCATCCTTCAGAGAGAAGATTCATCAAAACTTTGTACGTCTTCCAACAAGATGATGTTCTCCATCGCCATCTTGCATTAGCAATGGACATGTTCCACAGGATGAAGCGGGTGATCCTAGAGATGGACGCGGTATCGTCTATCTTCCAACAGGGTGGGAGTTTCTATTGTCACTTACCTTAGCAGTAGACTTGTTTCATAAGCTAAGGTATGGTGATCTTGGAAACGGGATATTGGTACCAAATTTCAAAGCATGTTAAGCATCTTTCATCTTTCATCCTTTAAAGAGAAGATTCACTAATACTTTATACTTCTTCTAATAGAATGGTGCTCTTCATCGTCGCCTTGAATTAACAGTGGACATGTTCCACAAGCTGAAACAGGTGATCTTGGAGATGAACGCGGTGTTGTTTATCTTTCAGCAAGGTGGGGGTTCTCATTGTCACTTACATTAGCAGTGGACTTGTTCCATAGGCTGAAGTATGGTGATCCTAAAAACTAGGTCTTGGTGCTAGATTTCAGAGCATGTTGAGCCTCCTTCACTTTTCATCATTCATCATTTAAAGAGAAGATTCATCAGTACTTTGTACGTCTTCCAACAAGATGGTGCTTTCCATCGTCGTCTTGCATTAGCAGTGGACATGTTCTATAAGGTGAAGTGGGTGATCCTCGAGATGAGCACAGTGTCATCTATCTTCTAGTAAGGTGGGGGTTCCCATTGTCACTTACATTAACAGTGGACTTGTTCCACAGGCTAAAGTATGGTACCTGTTATTTATAACAATGTACCATGGGATTCTATAGTGGAAGACAATGTGGTTCTTGATGAATTGTACCACCGTCTCTTTCTTTACCTCTTTAAGATGAACAACTTCAGTCCACTTTAAGAAATAGTCTATTGCAACCAAGATGTAATGGTGTTGTTTTGATGACTTTGGGAGTGGACCAACTACATCGAGTCCCCACCAGTCAAATGGCCATAAAATAACTGTAGGGTGTAATGGTTTTGGAGGTTAACAAATGTAATTTTCATGGAATTGACATGCTTAGCATCGTTTTGCATATTCTATTGAATCTTTCACCATTGTTGGCCAGTAAAACCCCATCATCTTCAATTGTTCAAAGAGTTTTGGTATAGATTGATGTACTCCACACACTCCTAAATGTGTGTCCTCAAGAGCTCCTTGAACTTCATCATTTTCAAGACATCTCATGAAAACGTCATTAAAAGAACGACGATAAAGTTAAATGTTAAAGTATAAAAATCGGGGTGCCCGTCGTTGTATTTTAGTCCTATGCTTTAGGTCATCTGGTAGTTTCTCATATACAAGTAGTTGATGAGTGGTTGCCTCTAGTCTTCAATTTCAATTTCAAACACAGAGACAATATTACTGTGTTGATGTTCATCCCTAAAGTATGCCAAAGGGGGTAGTACCCATCATCGATAAATAGGAACTATGGTTGCTTCTTCTTCAAATAAGGCTAAAGTAACTGGGAGATTTGCTAAGGCATCCTCTTGTTTATTCTCACTTCTTAGCACATGCACTATGGTGATATCTTCAAATTGTTCTAAAAGCTGACAAGTATAACCATGGTATGGGATCAAGTCTAGCTTTCGTACATCATACTCTGTTAAGAGTTGATTTATAATAAGTTGAGAATCTTCATATACATTGAGCTAGTGAAGCTACAATTCTAAGGTCATCTCCCCAAATGATGAGTGCTTGGTATTCAACTACATTATTTAAGCACAGGTGTATTAAGGCAAAGGAGAAAGGTAGCACTTCACCTTGTGGGATGACGAACAAGACTCTTGCCCCAACTCCATCTCTACGTGCAGCACCATCAAAAAACATTTTCCATGCAGGTGGAATATCTAAGTAAAATATTTCTTAATCAAGAAAGTCTTCAGATAATTTCCATTTTACTAGGATTGGGTGATCCACAAAGAAATCTGCTAAGGCTTATCCTTTCACCACCTTTTATGGCACATAGGAGATCTCAAATTATGATAAGAGAATAACTCATTTAGCCAATCTTCCAGAGAATGCTGGTCTTGTCATGATGTACTTGAGGGGATCATCATGTGAGATGAGCCGAACATTATGTGCCAACATATAGTGCCGAAGTTTCTTTGTACCAAAGATGAGAGCAAGACATGTCTTTTCAATGGGTGAGTAGTTCAACTCTACTCCTACTAGAGTCTGGCTCAAGTAGTAAAGAGCATTTTCTTTTCCTTCTTCATTGACTTATGCAAGAAGTGCCCCCAAGGACTATTCCTGCACCGCGATGTAGAGAATCAGCGGTTTTCCTAGAATTGGTGCAGCTAAGACTAGTGGCTTAAGGAGATATTCTTTCATTTTCTTCAAAGCATTCCTACAAGCATCATCCCACACAAAGGGTGTGTCCTTCTTCATCAACCGATTAAAGGGTTGACAGC
>JAOXJP010229492.1:0-10940 GCA_025762735.1 Platanus orientalis | reverse complement strand
ATATGTCAATCAATGGCACGCCTACAAGGTCTGTGTCAACACAAACAATCATTCTTCTTCTTCTTCTTTGCTTAAGCATCGCTTGCTTTCAATGATATAAATAAAAAAAATTTATCTCTCCTCTAAACTAAGGTTTCTACCAATCATGTAGCTATAATTTCTTCTTATTCTTTTATTTGTTTTTTACTTTTGAAAAATGATTGTGTTGATGTTGTGTCAAAGAATTGGAATCCGAGATTATGGAGATGAAACATATAGAAAATGGGTGAAAATTTGAAATTTCTTCTAACCCATCCAAATTCCTACCCATTTTCTTCCATGTGTCATCTCCACAGTGTTGGATACCAAAATCCTAAACAGAATAGTTACTTCATTCTCTTCATTAACATAAGTCTAGCTGCTTCTCTTGTCTAAGATAAAAATGCAACCTAAATCCATGGTAGAAATTAGATCGGATATGAAAAGCAAATTAAAGATCAAGGAGAATCAGAGATCCAAATGCGACAATTCTCTAGTAAGGGATTAGAGTGTTGATCGATCTTATAAGCAATCATGGAAAGACATTATTGTTAGATTTGAATACAAGAAAGGGAATAAACAGAAGATCTAAAATGAGATTTTCAAATGGAAACGATCAATTACAATGTGATGGATGAAGGGTTCACATCATCTCCAGTTTGAATGGACAAGGGTTCACCCGCCATAACCCATATATATATTTCGGTCTATATTATTTTCAATCATCTCTAGTATGAATGGACAGATAACACCACTACCAATCAATGCATGAAATGTGGCCTAATAAAGGTGTTCAAGTTAATACATATGGGTCAAAGGAGGGTATTACGGTAAATAAATAGTAAATAAGTAGCTTTTATTACAATGTACCCTTTTTTAGGCATTGGTCACATCCTGAATAGAGGTTGGTGCGGTATCTATCGATTTAGACTGGCGATGATGTGAACTCAGTCAACATACCATTCGTCATGCATCATGTCACTTATTGATATGCAGTAGTTGGTACTAGCATGATATGAGTCCATTTAAACTGGAGATGATTCAAACTCATGGACAAGGGTAGATCCTCTATGCAGGATATGAAAGTAGGCATGACAATTCGCATTGGTGGGTTAGGTGTTGTGTTGAGTTAAGGGTATACAATTATATGGGTTAACCCAACTATGACCAATTTATTAATTGTGTTATGATTGGATGAATGATTGTTTAATCACTTATACTGAGAAAGATGTTTTTAATAGTATAAATAATGAGATGATCATCCTTGCAGAACATGATGACATAATTGTCACTATAATTGCATATGAATTTTTAGTGAATAATTACTTTTTTTGTAAACGAATAGTACACAATTGTAAATGACTTTTTATTAAAAATTAGTTCTTTGAATAAATGATATACACTTTAGTATACTTAAAATTATTTACTCCCTCCCCCCCCCCGCCCCTTTATTGGAAAATCCTGGCTCCGCCCCAGCCGAACACTTACACACACGCACAGAAAGAGGATTGGTAAGCGACTTGCAAGATTTCTTATTGTAGACAATCCTCTCACCCAATGCACCATGACCAATTGGAATATCTATACAGTATAATCTGAACTTCTTTTTAATTTAGTCCACAAATGTCTTACCGTACGTCTTATCTATCTATGCAATTTTTGGCAAGACGACTAGAATTCAGATATAAATAAAAATAATAAATGAAAAGACATTAGTTTTAGATTCTTTCTTCCTTTCTTGAGCTAACTGAAGTAGTATGACAGGAATTTTGAGAAGATCTAATAAGTTTGTCAGCACAATCTTTTATCAACTCGTTAAATCTTTGGAGTTTTACCGGGGGAAAAAAAACCTCTTTAGAGCATTTTTGGGAAAAGATGTTTGGTTGGGGAGTTTGTGAGGTTGGAAAATATTACACCGATAGAAATGAGAGAGAAATGTGGATCCGTTGGAGGATCTGTAACCAAACCATACCTTACGTAAGCCTTCATAAAGGATCCAAAAGTGGTCCACAGGTAAAGCGGGAAAGAGAGCCCTACGATCGTCGTCCTCTATATATGCAGGCAAACAGACAATACGGACACTGTCACGTCCCTATCGAGTAATTAAATTATGATGAGAAACTCTCACTGCTTCGGTTTGAAGCATTTCCTCCTCCCCGCTTGCTGCAAGGCGGGTTTCACGGGAAAATGCGTGGAAGGAAACTCCATTTTTAATGTCACACTTGACCTTGATTTGGTCGGTTTGGATCCTGTCCGGCCTCCTTATGGCCTGTTAGGACAATGAACTGTCAAACCACTTTCGTTTAATTTAATATCACTAACAGTTTCAATGTTCTTTATATATTTATGTTATTTGTATTTCTAAATGTTTTACATGTGTGTGTGTTCTTCTTCTTCGAAACTGTTGTCTTAATTAGTTGTTAAATAGGTATTTTGAGAAGATGTAATAAATAGTGATTCTAGAAAACGTTTCTTCGTAGAAGTTAGAACAATCTTTTATTAATTCGTTAACTCTTTGGTGCATGTTATAGGAATAGAACTTTTTCTAAGAAAAATGTGGATCCGTGGAAGGTGACTACTCGGATTCGCTTTATCGTGTAGTTGTTTTCGGTGAGGCGGTGAGCAGAGGAAGACTGTTGTCGCAGTTACCTTACGTAAGCTTTGGAAACAAAACAAAGCCGCCTGGATAGCCCGACGACGTCGTCTTCCCTACGCAGGCAAGAAGACAAGACGGACAGTGCCAAGTCCCTATCGAGCATCGAGTAATTAAATCAAAATGAGATCTCTTTAAAGCCGAAGAGTGTACTTCTTAACGGTGGGATTTGATCATTTGATAGAATGCCGAAGTTGGATTATCTCAATGCGATATATCTCAATCCCTTATTCTTTTGTAAGTACTGAAAGGCTGTCCATCAACCAAATTATAAAAACTTAAAAGGAAGGACCCTCCACTGTCCGTTAAAGTACCCTCAACAGTGACACTTACACCAAAATAAATAAATTTGGACGGGTGATTTTCACGTTTTTGGTTTACACGACACACACACATTGAGGGTAGGGCTAGGGGTGGCAATTCATGTTGGCAGGTTGGGTTAGTGTCGTATCGAGATAAGGGTATAAGACTATATGGTTCAACCCAAACTTGATACATTTAGCAATCGTGTCAAGCATGGATTAAAGCACTTTGACCTGAAACACGTTTACAGTCAATCCTAACCCGCTTATTTCGTGTTGGGTTCATGGGGGTCATGTCAAACATTGTCACCTCTAGGTATCAATCCAGAATGAAAAGGGACTTATGTACATGTTTTCACTCCAAATCATCCCTGTGGTCACCAAACTTCAGTAATGTGCAACTGGTTGTAGCATGACTTGTAGCTAAATTTGGATCAGATATTAAATTTATTTTCATATGTATTTTTGGGTTTTTAGACATATCATTTTGTAGCACATGGAACCATATCCTCTGTGCCAAGATACAGTGCATCAAGGAATACCAAGACAGAAGGGAGGTGGGCCGTAGCACATTATTAGGGTGTAGCAGCGGCAGTAGAAGATCTGGCTTGGCCTGTTTCGGCTCTCATTGATGGCATGTGAGTGAATGAACAGGAAAAAGATTCACAAGAAATTAATCTAAAATGTGCCTGATTAAAGTCGGGGTGTATAAAGTCCAAGCCATATATAATGGTATACCCTTTTCTCAACACAAACCCAACCCGTCAACACTAATTGCCATCCCTATTCCCACCTATTTAGGCCTGACATATCATGCATTGAATGGTACCACACAACTAAATAAGTGTCATGGACAATCTCCTTTCAAACAAAACGTACTTTTTTCACGTATGTAAAATTCATGCAAATGAATTGGAAGCACTCACATCAGCACCCTGAAAAATAATAAACATGCATTCCAAAATATGTAAATCACATTTTTGGCATTGATGTAAATACTCTCAAATCCATGCACACATATCATTTACCGATTTTGTGTATACAAAAACCAGACCAGCTTTTTTCAAGCCTCGTTTTTAAGGGAGAATCATCTACAATTTGAATTCCTCTACGCTCACGATCTCCGGTACGATTTAAATCTCAAGCTTTAACCAAATCAAAATCACGTGTGGACAACCTGTGATAAGCTCGTTCATGTTGAACTGTAAACAATCCTCTCTCCTCATGATTGCGCTTTGGGCTGGTCAATAGTTGGTCCAATGGCCGGAGGTCTCAAATCCCTGACTAGGCCCGGCCCGTTTTGGAAAGCCAGAAAGTTTCTTACAACTGCCTGTTTTATTCATTGCATGAAAGTTTGGGCCATTAACTTTTCCCGGGCTCCAACAAGAAACACAATTCTACGTCAAGTTATGGACGTCAGCGTGCTGAGGTCATATATAAGTGGCAACCGTCGGGTGACAGATCATTCACAGATGTTACCTTAAAGGCCGGTTTGGATGCATGCCTCCGCCTAATTCAACAGCTGCAATCGATATGTTCATTGAAGGAAAAAAGAAAAACAGGGATCGAGCTACCCATCTTAGGGGGAGGATATTTGTTCAAGGTATTTCTAGTTGTTTTATTTTTCTGGTAATAAAGGTACTTCTATGGGGGTGGGGCAGTTGACCCCTCTCAATGTCTGAGTATTCTTGTAATATGTCTGAGTATTTTTGTAATACTAAAGGGCTAGGCAAATTTTATAATCCCCCCCCCCACACCCTATTAGAATCAGTTGCCATCCCCCTTCCCCCCTTAATGTGTGAGTACCTGATGATTGAAATCAGTTGCCCCGCTTTACCAGAAAATGAGTTTACGTCAACTCCAATATGATCGAACTGTTATCACTTCATTTTTTGTTCAGAATGTGACACAATGTCTGACAAAGGGTGCATGAATAAAGGGAGCAAATTTCTTGTTCAGGATGGTGTCCAAGGTGCCAAGTGATTTCATTTGGAATAAAATGGGTGGGAATTTAAAATTTTATCCAAAACCACTGCCCATTTTATTTCATGTGAAGTCACCTAGTGTCCTGGACAGAACATCTATTTTGATTAATAGATACACAAATACTTATTAATTGTACATTTACCATAATACCCTCCTTTGACCCATGCGTATTGGCTCAAACACCCTTTGTACGGCAACATGTCATGCAGTGATTGCTAATGGAGTTGTACCTATCCATTGAGACCGGAGATGATTTAAAATCTCGGAGAATCCTTGCCCTCGGATTAGGTGTGCCCCTTAATGGGTGCCAACAATGTGCCTACAACTAGCATGTGACACGTCACATTGGAAAAGTGATTTACACTTTTTGATGTGATGTGTCACCCTCTGGCTATGGGTGCACCATTGGCACCCGTTAAGGGAGCGCACATAATCCTTTGGCTTGCCCCCCTACATGAAAATCCTGGCTCCGCCCCTGTTGGTGGCATGGATAGTCTCTATGATTTTTATTCAATTTTCATTATATTTTAGAAGAGTGTCACATGGACAGCCCCACATTTTTTCATCCTCCATGTTTTCTCATTTCTTTATGTTTCCCTTCTCCTATTTATTCTCCCTCTTTCTCATAAAGTTTTGCATCCACATTCATTTTCGTTTTTCAATTGGTTTTTAATCCTACATTCAAATTACATGTGTCTCCCCCAGTTCTTCTCCCTCTATCCTAAAATTTATCTCCTTCTATGTTTCCCTCTCCCATTTTTGTGTGTGTGTGTAGGGGGGGGGTGTTAACACTTTTATCTCAATGTTTCTTCCTTCCACTAATGATGCCACTTGAATATGAAACTTAATCGGGTACCCATGCAAGCACGAGTTCATATATATTAAAGTAATGGGCTGCCTATATGAATAATCCATATGAATTCTGTTGAGTCATGGGTATGTAATTTGCCAATCCCATGGTCAAAACATGTGTGTGAGTCTTGTAAGAGCCCAAATGCACTAAAGAGCATCAAGTCAACAAGAAGACTTAAGTGGATCAGAGACAAAAAAATCGAGACATGAAAATGGGCCCTAAGAACCCCAACCAAGCTAAGGTATCAGCATGCATCCATGTAATCATATAGGATCATGTATTAGGCTTCAAAGTGGCCTAGCCATGTGTGTGAAACATGGCCTAAGACTTAGGTGTGATGCCCAAGTGATAGCCCATAATCAGTTAATACAAGACTCCTTAAACGGTCTCCAAGTGCCTGACCGGTTAGGGGTCTCAGTATGGTGCAACAAAAAGCATTCGAGGGAGTTACCCCATTTGCATGAGCAATCAGGGACCAAGGCCTGACCGGTCTCCAAGTGGTTAACCGATCTTGGCCTGACCGGTCTCCAAGTCCCTGACTAGTCAGGAGACTTAGTCATAGGGACCCAAGGGAGATGCCCCTTCAAGCCTAACCGATCCGACAAAGGGTCTTGGCCTAACTGGTCTCCAAGTGGCTAACCAATTAGGGGTGCGATTGTGCAATTCTCAAACTCCATTTTTTGCATCAATAGCTCCTATTTCTTATCCGTTTTGAAACATTCCAATCATATGATTGAGAGTGGATTTCATCCACTATAAAAGAGAAACTTTCCTCTTTGTGGCAACACTTCAAGCATTTTAGAGAGTGTTAGAACCCTTGCAAAAAGTGAGCCTTCATTGAAGAAAAACCCCTCTCCCTCACTATTTTGAACTTTAAAAGCCTACTATCTTGTTAAAAATCACTCTATAGTCTACTCTCCTTCTATCTCAAGCTTGTATCCTAAGAGGAGTGACACTTGTGGGTTGTCTCTAGAGGGAACCCCAGCTTGGCTATGCTCAAGGATTTTAAAAGCCAAGGTTTGAAGCATTGTGGGTGTACTAAGGCATACTAGCTCAACATGAAATACTCTCACTTAGTAAAATAGCAACATCAACCATCTTGTGGTAATATTTACTTACTATTTGTATTCATATTCATATTCATCTTGTTTTGCTTCCACTAGAGACACCGGAAACTTGACCACACTCACCGAAGACACTGAGTTTGTTGACTAGCTTACTTTATGCAAGTAGTTCGGTTTTTGGTATGTTTTTACCTAGATTGTATTACTTAATCTTAATGAAAAATACCTAAGCTCGGTAGCGAGTTTTAGAATAATGGACGTAGGCCATTGTGTCAAACCACTATAAATCTTGTGTTGTGTATTATTTGTGTGATTGCCTATCATTTTAAGTTCATAACTATATCAACTATAACACTATCTATTTGAGAATATTCCTGAGTAGCTACACCATTGACACACACACTTGGATTAATTCAAAAGAGGCTAAAAGCGAATTAAAATCAACCACAACAATCAGAAAGGGAGAAACAAATTTAGAAATGTTATTCACCCCCTATAGGATAAACCTACACGGTATTTCAAATTTTATTTGTTTTTGTGATATTATTAGAGAGTTCCACGTAGATTATCCTGTGTTTTTCCTCATCTCATTCAATTTCATCTTAAGGTCATGTTTGGATCAGTGGAATTGGAGGGAAAGAATGTTATTTTTGCCTTTCAATTTTTTTTTGGTTACTTTAGGTCCACTCAAAGTGGAACTTTTCAATTCCATACGGATTTGAAGTGTCAAAAACAGTGAACAATATTATAAAATTTATTTCAGTTAGTGAAGTTGGTTGTTTTTCATTTCCGCACTCGATCAATAGATTTTTAGAAAGCCCAAAGGCTTCTTCATTGTTTGAACTTATATATTTAACGAGGGATTAGAGTTATTAGAATTATGTGTCTTGACAAAGTCATTCACATAAAATATAAGTATATTTGTTTGCTTGTTGAATTAATAAGAACCATTTATCTACTCATCACGTGTACTTATTTCTTAATATGGGTAATTGTTTGATCTCATAAGATGAGATAGGTGGTCCTCAAGTAACACAGTAGGATGTTAGAGTCATTGGTATGTGTGGTGAGATATGATATTTCAGTTCTTATAGACCTGAAGCTTTACAACTATGGGTGATGTTGGGAAAATCACTTATAAGGCTATCTCATATAGTGTTGCTATATGATGGAATGATGTAATCTCAATAATTGGAGTGAGACTCTAAACTTACATGTGAGTGCATCATACAAATACATTAAAGGGAGCCATTATGAATACACTTGGTAACATTTCACTATCAGATAAGTGTTGTTCAATTTTTATAGACTAGTCCTTAGAGCTGAGGGATTTATATTCTCTAAGTCATCATGTTTATTGTTTTAAGCTACCAACCAGTGATGCCAAATGAGTGGCTATATCATGGGTAGTTTAGATAGCCTACATGATACTTGAGAGGATGCAGATGCCCAATAAGACATCTACTACCCTTAATGGAAGAAATATTCAGTTTATGGCATGAGTGATTTGATTGGACATGTAAATTTGGATCAAGAGGTGTTTGATAAAGTGTTTATCCAAACATTTTTAATATTACACTATTAATGTAACAATTTCCTACTTCGGTAAGGATTGGTTGGTGATGTGATTGGAATTCATCTTTTCTTTGTTTGTATCACTGAGACACCCGAAGGGCCGACCATGTGTACCTTGGGAGACCCGACCCATTTAAATCAAAATAGAACATCCATTGGTCCACACAGTTGTCCATGTACCAGTAGAAGATTCGGCAGCTACTGTGGCCCCTGCTTCCTCAGGTGGAACTCCAGGTTGAGGAGTTACTCGAAACGCTGCCAAGATATCAGTATCTTTGGTTTCACTTTGAAAAGGTTTTATCAAATGAATGTGTTTAGTTGTCCAATCAAATTATATAGTTCCTAAAGATAATGCTCTAATAACCAACTGGGTTAGACAATGATTATTTTTCTTATCATGAGGGTTGTTAAGGACTGTTGTATAGTTGAATGATGTAGTTATGAAATATTTGTAAGGAAGAGTCTCATTGATATTTTCTCATCCCAAGGGGTTCAATTGCAATATGTTATAGAGCATGATTGCAAATAGTGGTGTGCAAATTATAATTATTAAAGATGCAATCACCTAAATGCAGTTATGCATTATATTTGGGTTTCTAGGCCTCCACAACCTTAGGATGGGAACCTCATTAGGATCTCAAGCCCCTTAGGGTTTCTCTGGCTTCTCAAATCTTTAAAAATGTTGTTAGCTATGTTCAGTAGTTGACCTCTAGGCTTTCTGAAAGTGGGAGAAGCTTGGAGAACCCTAAAAGATGTGTGAATAGATGAGGAAATTAAATCAGATTAGATCTACATCTCGTGTTCAGTTAATCCATTGAGGTAACTTTCCTCCGTCTTCCTTATTCTAAATCCTAGATTTGCATATGGTGATCACGGGAATAATATGTTTAAAATTATTTATTTTGATGATTAGTTGTTTAACGTTAAAGACTTAAAGCAATCTAAACTTTCATGAGTATCTTTCACCTCTTTCGTAATCATCTTCTTCTTCCTCCTCTTATTTCTAAAAATGTCATCAAACAATAATGAAGAACCGATCTCTGCAAATGCACCATTTTTCTTTAACCTTTTAAGTTCATAACAACCTTGAATGATTGGTGGACAAAACAGTGTCATCAACCTAATTCCATAATTAAACTAGAGCAACCAAAAGAGATGATAGGAGAATAACTTCGGCTATGGTACTATTGATAATTTTGGGGTTTGGTGTAAAAAAAATTATTGGAGGTGACAATAAAAATGTTTTCAATACACTCTTTATAGGGCTTAAGGTGACAAAACATTGCCTTCTTCCTCACTCAACTTCAACATACAGATAAAGAAAAGATAAAATTGACCTTTCCATTTTATAGTCTTTGCTACTCGAGAAGTAGTCAGAGTCGCCGTTCCTTCATTTTTTTGATTGCTTTTGTTGTCGTGTATTAGTGATAGGTTATCATAGTGCAATATTCCAGTGAGTAGACTCCGTGATCAGGTTGGGTACAACAGAGCAAAGACTTGCTCATTGACTTTGATACTAATTGCTTGTTTGATGATGCTCTAGAGCCTACTACTTGTGTGACCATGTTATAACTTGCACCTTTTTTATGGATGCTATTGTTTTCTTCTTGATGTCCATTAAATATCCAATCCAATTTATTATAAGGTAGTCAGTGACTTGAATGGAGGAGCGAACAAGTCTTTCGTTCAAGGCCATAAATTATGAATCACTAGCATCATCACTCTCCTTCACTTCATAATTCAACATAATGGAGAAAATGGATAACCTTATAGGGTTTCTCATCTCTCTATTTGCTAAAATTATTTTTTCTTTTTTTTCCCCTTTATTTTACTGATGTGTAATTTGACACATCTAAATTAAGTTAACGAATTAATATAGCTCAGTTTTTAATGTTCATTTTTTATATACTTTTTTACTTTTTTATTTTGCACACTGGAACGAGTTCGGGTGAGGCTATTGGCACCCCCAAAAATCCTCACCACACCCCCCATTTTTTATTCAATTTTTACCCCCTCCCCAAACTACCCCTCCTCCCTCCTCCCTCTCTCCCCGACGTATCTCTCTCTCCCCCCTCCTCATTCGGTATTCTCTCTCTCCCTCCCTCTCATCTCCCTCTCTCTTCCTCTTTCTCTCCCTCTCTCTTCTAGCATTCTCTCTCTCTCTCCTCTCCCTCTCTCTTCCTCTTCTTCTCTCTCTCTCTCTCTCTCTCCTTCTCCCTTCCTCCCAGTTTTTTTTTGCAAGGCATTTGGAGGTTGAGGTTCGGGCAGGGGCCCCCCTGCACGGATGTGAAGATCCGAATAGGTGGGTGCCTGCACAGACGTGAAGGTCCGAATGAGCATGTGCCTGCAAAAAAAAATAAACAAGGAGAGAGAGAGAGAGAGAGGAAGAGAGAGGGAGGGAATGAGAGGAGAGAGAACGCCAGAAGAGAGAGGGAGAGGAGTGAGAGGAGAGAGAGGGAGAGAGAAGAGAGATAAGTCGGGGAGAGAGG
>JAOXJP010229491.1:0-10940 GCA_025762735.1 Platanus orientalis | reverse complement strand
TCGCCGATACATGTACTGAAGCACTGTATCGGATGATCCATTCTCCGGATCGTCCGATACGGAATGATACGGAACGATCCGGCACCGTATCGTCCGATACGGAGACTGGATCGTCCGATACTTAAAGGATCGCGAGTTACATGCATATATCGGATCGTCCCAAGGCGATACCGATACGGATCGTCCGATACGATCCCGTATCGTCCGAGATTTAAAACCATGCTTTCTGCAGCTCCCACCTCTTCATTTGCACACGTAGGTATACCTGGGTCAGCTCTCTCTGCTTCTGTTTCCTCCCCTTAGACTTCCTGGATTATCGATTCAGGGGCATCCCATCATATGATTGGTATGTCTACTCTTTTCCATACCTATCAAGTTATTTCTGGTAGGGATAAAGTGCGTATTGCTGATGGCTCATACTCTTCAGTGACTGGTCATAGTGATATACATACCACATCCGAGCTATCTTTGTCCTCTGTATTACATGTTCTCAACTTTACTTTAAATCTCTTATCTATTAGTCATTTAACTCAACATCTGAATTGTTTTGTCACTTTTTTTCCTTTATATTGTGTGTTTCAGGACTTGGAGACAAAGAAGACAGTCTGGCTTGGGGCGTGAGAATGATGGAGTTTATATCTTGGATTCTAGTACTCCAATTGCATTTTCAGTAATAAAAGGGAACTCTCTTTCTTCAGATGAGTTGTTGCTATGGCATCGCAGATTGGGGCACCCATCTTTTTCTTTGTTCATCAAATGTTTCCTAAAGTGTTTCTCTAGTTCAGTTTTTAATTGTGAACCGTGTCAATTGTCTAAACATTGTCGGATTGTTTACTCAATAAGTAATAAAAGAAGTGATTCTCCTTTTTCTCTTATTCACTCAGATGTTTGGGGACCTTCCCTTACTGTCATTGTCTGGATTTCAATATTTTGTCACATTTATTGATGATTTCTCTCGAGCTACATGGGCTTATCTGTTGAAACATAAGAGTGATGTGTATGTTGCTTTTAAGTCTTTTCATAATATGACTGTGACACAATTTGATGCAAAGATACGTATCCTTCGATCAGACAATGGGGGAGTATATCTTAGGGAACATGGCTTCCTACCTTGATAAATCTGGTATTGTTCATTAGACCACATGTTGATACACTCCAGAACAAAATGGAGTAGTATAAAGGAAGAATAGGTATCTTCTTAAAATTGCCTGGGCGATTATGTTCACCATGCATGTACCGAAAACTTTTTGGTCTGATGTTGTTTAAACTGTAGTATATCTAATGAATAGATTACCAACCCAAGTCCTTTCTTATCATACTCTACTTAAAATTCTTTCTCTTTCATCCTCCATGTTTTCCTTGCCTCCCAAGACATTTGGTTGTATTTGTTTTATCAATATTCCTAAATCTAATTGCATAAAGCTTGATCCTAAGGCTCTTAAGTGTGTGTTTTTAGGTTATGCGGCAAATCAGAAATGTTACAAATGTTATCACCCTTCTTCTAGGAGGCATTTTGTGTCCAGGGATGTCACATTCTTTGAGTCCATACCTTTTTTCATCTACCTAGACTATTGTTTAGGGGGAGTATAATAAAGAGGAAGTTTTGCCTTGTCCAGTTCCAGTTTCTGTCTCTCTATTTTACTTTGATGATGTCAATAGAAAGGGGGAGCCTGCATTGAAGGTGTATACCAGGAGGAAGAAAACTAGAGATGAAGGACAGACTTCTCAAGACCTCATCTAAGAGTCTTCTTTATATCCAAGTAATGAGCAATGTAATATTTCATTGTCCCAATCTCCTGAGTTGGATGCCCATATTGCACTTAGAAAAGGAGGTAGATCGTGTACTCAACATCCAATGTCAAATTTTGTTTCATATCATTCTCTATCTCCTTCATTTCGTAGTTTCTCTTCCTTTTTGGATTATGTGTCTATACCTTGTAGTGTGCAAGAGACATTATCACTATTACATTGGTGAGCTACAATGGAGGAATAAATAAGGGCTTTAGAAAAGAATTGAACATGGGAACTAGTCGATTTACCTCCTAGCAAGACACCTGTTGAATGTAGGTGGGTCTATACAGTTAAGCACAAAGCAGATGGTTTTGTTGAACGATATAAGGCAAGGCTGGTTGCTAAGGGGTACATACAAACATTTGGATTGGATTACCAATAAAGCATTGCTCTAGTGGCAAAATTGAATTCAATACGAGTTCTAATCTCCTTAGCAGTTAACTATGGATGACCATTTAGACAGTTTGATGTTAAGAATGCCTTTTTGCATGGAGACCTAGAAGACGAAGTTTACATGACTCCTCCACTTGGATTTCAGCTCCTCCATAATAAGGGTACAGTGTGTAAGTTGTGAAAAACACTATACGGGTTGAAGTAGTCACCCAGAGCTTGGTTTGAACGATTCAGGACAGCAATGGTTAACTTTGGTTACAGACAATGTCAAGCAAACCATACTCTATTTGTGAAGTATCATGGATCACACGCAACAGCTTTGATTGTGTATGTAGATGATAACGTTGTGATTGGGAATGTGGATGGTGAGATCACAAGGTTAAAAGATCACTTAGCTCAAGAATTCGAAATTAAAGATTTGGGTCCTCTGAAATACGTTCTAGGGATTGAGGTTGCCAAATCACACTAAGGAAATTTTCTGTCCCAACAAAAGTATGTCCTAGATCTGTTGAGAGATGCAGGCATGACTGAGTGTAAACCATGTCTAACTCCTATTGATGCAGGGAGATACCAACACTTGGTTGGATACCTTAGTTATTTGTCACTTACTCGGCTAGATATTACTTATGTTGTCGGTGTAATTAGCCAACATATACATGCACCTACTCAAGCACATATGGAGGCCACTAATAGAATGTTAAGATATTTGAAAGGAATCCTGTATCAAAAGAATGGACATCATAGGGTTATGGCATATACTAATGCTGATTGGGCAGGGTCAATATTAGACAGACGCTTTACTTCTGGATATTGTACATTTGTTGGAGGTAATTTGGTTACGTGGTGAAGCAAGAAACAATCTGTAGTGGCTAGATCTAGTGCGGAGGCTGAATTTTGGTCTATGGCTAATGGTATCTATGAATTACTATGGTTGCGAATGCTACTTTTGAACTTAGTTTTCAGGTTTCAGAACCTTTGAACCTTTATTGTTACAATAAAGCTACGATCAATATTGCTCATGATCCTGTTCAACATGATAGGATCAAACATACGGAAATAGATTGACACTTCATCAAGGATCATTTGAAGGCTAGCCACATTTGTATGTAGTTTGTTCAGATTAGGGATCCAGTGGCTGACATCTTTACAAAGGGATTAATTGGTACACAATTTTCTATGTTTGTCGGCAAGATGGGAATGATTGATATATATTCTCCAGCTTGAGGAGGAGTGTTAGGATATTAATTATTAAGCATATATTGAGGGTACAATAGTCATGTACATGAGAGATACTATATCATATAATATAGTATATGCGTATTTCATATAAATAAGAGTAGTAGTGTAGAAACCCTACAGTACACAGTCCCCCCCATGTTTTAATATTTTTTTTTCTTTTCTCTCTCTCTCTTTTCTTCTTCTTTTTCTTCCTATCTTACTTTTATCAAACCCTTAAATCCAACTTAATCAACCATTAGCCATTTGCTATGCTTCATTAAGAAAGTTATGGGAGGAACAAGATCATTATACCACTTACCTTCCTTTGTGTTCAAAAGATGTAACTTCCTAAAAGAAGCATGTTAAAGAGATACAAGTGTTCAAATTTCTGGTAGAGTTGAATTCCGAGTATGAATAGGTTCGAGTCTAAATCTTGAACATGCCTCTTTTGCTTTCCCTAGATAAGGTGTATGCATATGTTCATCGAGAGAAGAAATGGCATGGGGTGAAGAATTTGACCTCGGTGTATAGATATCAATGTTCGTCTCAACCTTAAGCTGAGATGGCCGTGGAGGTTCCTTTACACGAGGGCATGGTGGACATTTTGGTACCTCTTTTGATGATCAAGATTGCCTTAAGTGTGAGCATTGTGGTACATCCACACATACTAAGGACTAGTGTTGGGATTTGAATGGATGTCCACATGATCTTCCTCCACGTCAGTTCTAGAAAGGTGGATCGAGTACAAGTAGAGTTGGTGGTAGATTTGGAGGTAATGGACCTATTGTGCACTCAGTAGCTTCCACGCTTTTAGAGCTTACAGTTTTGAAACTTGCCTCTCTATCAGATGGTCATCTATTTAGGGAGGTTGTGGCTTTCCATCGATTTATTTCTTAGCTTATACTTCTTCGGCAAATCCTACCTCATCGTTTGCAGCTTTGGCTTTAGGTGCATTTGCATTAGCCTTATCTGCATCTGTTTTCACATCCTAGGACTCTTGGATCATCGATTCAGGAACCTCCCACCACATGACCAGTATGTCCTCCCTCTTCAAATCCTATCATGTTAGCTCTAGGAAATACAAAGTCTACATTGTGGATGGTTTTTATTCATCTATTGCTAGGTATGGTGACATACCTACTACTTTTTTTTCTTGTTGTCTTTTGTTCTTCATGTGCCTAACTTTTCCTTAAACTTGTTATCCATTAGCCATCTCATCAACAAGCTTAACTGTAATCTTATTTTATTCTCTTATTGTCTGTTTTAGGATTTGAAGATGAAAATGACTATTGGTATGGGACATGAGAAGGATGGTCTCTAGCTCCTAAATTTGACCTCTCAATCATTAATCGCATCTTTAGCAATAAAGAATGATTTCTTCCTTACCATTGCAGATGAGTTGTTCTAGTGTCATTAACGTCTTATCCACCCATCTTTTTCATTGTTAGGGAAACTCTTTCCGAAATTTTAGTTTTCTTTTAATAATTTTCATTGTGAGCCTTGTCAGTTGGCAAAACACTATTGTTCAATTTATCCATTAAGTAATAATAAAAGTTTATCTTCATTTGTTATTGTTCACTCTAATGAGTGGGGGTCTTCCCCAGTTACTTTTTTATCAAGTTTTCGTTAATTTATTACTTTTGTAGATGATTACTCTCGGGTTATATAGGTGTACTTATTAAAGAAAAAAATTGATGTGTATGTTGCATTTAAATTGTTTTATAATATGATCTACACACAATTTAACACCAAACTCCGTATTCTTCAATCAACAATGGGGGAGAGTATCTCTCAAATTCTCTTTCTTCATTCTTTGATGCGTCTAGAATTGTCCACCAGACCACTTGTTCAGGCACTCTTGAGAAATATGGGGTGGCTGAGTGTAAGAATTGACACTTGTTTAAGATTGCTCATGCACTCATGTTTACAAGAAATGTGCTTAAGACGTTTCGGTCTAATGCCATTCAAACAGTAGCCTATCTCATAAATAGGATGCCCTCATGTGTACTATCTTTTAAATCTCCAATTGAAGTTCTATCATCTAGAACTCCTTTGTTTTCTTTTCCCCTAAAAACATGTAGGTGTATTTGTTATGTACACAACTCTAAGTCTAATCGCACAAAGCTAGACCCATAAACACTTAAGTGTGTATTTCTGGTTTATGGTACATATCGAAAAAGGTATAAGTGTTTTCACCCACTTATCCACAGAAACTTTGTTTCTTGGGACATGACATTCTTTAAGTCTATTCCCTTCTTTTTTTCGGGTAAGACATCTCTTTAGGGGGAGAGTTCAGGTGAAGAGTTGTCTTCTTCTTCAATTCCACTTTTTGTCCTAGTTCGTATATTTCATTTTTATAATGTTGTTGTTGATAGAAAGGGGGAGATTGAACGTAAAGTATATACTTGAAGAAAGAAACAAGGTGGTCCATATCAGCAAGAGCAAGGTGTTGAAGAAAATCAGCAAGAAGGGAATCCAGATCTGCAAAGTGACCAAAATCCTCATGCACCCATTCAAGGCTCTTCTTTGGATTCAATTCCAACATATAAGATGTCTCTTTCTTTTTAGGTAGATGATTCTGACATACCTATTGCTCTTCGAAAGGGTGTTAGATCATGTACTCAATATCTCATATTGAATTTTGTCTTTTATCATGCTTTATCTTTTTTTTTTTTTTTTGAAATTACATTATTTCTTTGTCTTCGGTTACCATTTCTTGCAGAGTATTTTAAGCTTTAGCAAAGTCACAATGGCATACTACAATAGAGAGATGAAAGCTCTAGAAAGGAACCAGACATAGGAATTGGTTGACCTCCCAAGAGGGAAGATGACAGTTAGATGTAAGTGGGTGTTCACTGTGAAGCATAAACTTGATGGGTCATTTGATAGGTACAAGGAACACCTAGTTGTAAAGGGATATACATAGACATTTAGTATTGATTATTAGGAGACCTTTGCCTTTGTGGCAAAAATGAATTCAATATGTGTCATAATCTCACTTGCTGCAAATTAGGGATGGCCTCTACTCTTATTTGATTTGAAGAATGCCTTTTTACATGGAGATTTGGAGGAGGAGGTATATATATACAGGGTAAAGTGTGTAGGCTGAAAGAGGCAATTTACGACTTAAAACAATAGCCAAGAGCATGGTTTGAAAGATTCCAAGTTGCAATGATTGTAAATGGGTATAAACAATGTTAGACAGATCATACATTGTTTGTATAAAGAATGGATAGAAAGGTGACGGCTCTTATTGTCTATGTAGATAATATTATGGTTACAAGCAATGATGAAGTGGAAGTAGCATAGTTTAATAACAATTTAGCAAGGAAATTTGAAACCAAGGATCTGAGCTCCCTCAAGTATTTTTTGGCGATTGAAGTGGTAAGGTCTAGATAAGTAATCTTTATCTTCCAAAGAAAATATGTGCTTGATTTGCTGAAAGACTTAGTAATGATGGGATTTAAACCATGTGCTACACCCATTAAAGTAAATCACAAACTGAAAGAAGATGACAGTGAGAGGTTGATTGATGTGGGTAGATATTAGCGACTTGTTGGGCTTCTCATTTATTTTTCCTTAACAAGACCTGACATAGCATATGCAGTGAGTGTGATTAGTCAGTTTATGCATGCTTCCACTCAGACGCATATGGAAGCTGCATATAGAGTTTTGAAATACCTGAAGTGGTGTTTAGGGAAAAGAATTATGTATAAAAAGTATGATAATCAAAGAGTAGCTATGGTAGGATACTCAGATGCATATTGGGCTGGTTCCTTGACTGACCGAAGGTCAACTTCATGGTATTGTTCATTTGTTTGGGGCAATCTTGTTACATGGCATAGCAAGAAATAATCGGTGGTGGTAAGGTTCAATGTTGAAGCAGAATTTTGTTTTATGGCCAATGGGACAACAACAAACAGCCTTATCCCAACTAATTGGGGTCGGCTACACGAATCCTGTTCCACCATTCCGCTTTGTTTACAGCCATATCTGCTATTAAAGGATTTGTGAACTCCTATGGTAAAAAAAGTTACTCGATGAACTAGGATTTCCTGTGAAGTGTCCAATGAATCTCTTTTGTGATAATAAGGTAGCCATCAGCATTGTGCATGATCCTATACAACATGATAGAACAAAGTATGTGGAGATTGATTGACACTTTATCAAGGACCATATCAAGTTCGGCTATATTTGTATTCCTTTTGTTTGAATGAAGTATCAACTTGCAGACATCTTCACAAATGGATTAAGTGATGCTCATTTCTCATATATTGTAGACAAGTTGGGAATGATAGATATCTATTCACCAGCTTGATGGGGAGTGTTGAGATACATTACATGGAGGGTAGTATTGTCAGATGTATTATATACATGTATATATCGAATACCATATACTGTGGTACACCAACTCTCTATAAGAAATACTCTTTAACACGATTCCCTAATTCACTCTATTCTTCTCTTCTCTCTATCAACCTCTCTCTATCTTCTATCGCATATTGGCATTCAATTGCCATATGAGCGTACTTCTATGGTGTAGTCAGTTTTCAACGGAAATAAGCAAGAAGATATTGTCCATATGACTTCCGAAGATCTTGGTGATGATTTCTAACAGCATGATGAAGAGCTTCTGAAACAAGTTGAGGATGTATTCAAAAAAGCTGTCAAGGAGCCTCAAGTTGAACCCTTATTCGAGTCAGGGAAGTCCAACGAGGAAGAACAGACTACAGCCATAGTTATGATTGATGTTATTGATGTGGGGGAGAAAACACCGGACGATGCTGACAATCCCAGCCATTCATAAGGGCCAATAATGCTTGGGGACACATATACTCTTGCTGTCCCAGAGTTTGAAGAGCCAGGAACTGAAGACAAGGTTCAGTACCATGCCATACCACATCCCCTGGTTACCCCCTCGACATTGTTCTATGATCTTTTCAGTGATTTTGATTGCAATACCCGAGACAGTTTATTGTGATGCTTTCCCAATCAATGAACTTGCAAGAAGAAAGGTCCACATCAGAAATTGCTTTATGGAGGACAGGCTATATGGCTACATAGACAAGGCTTCCCAATGTTGCTGATCCTTCATCATTAGAAAACTCGAGGATAGAGTTTTTTCGAACAAGGGGAGTTTGATGCAGACATCGATGCCAAAGCCCATGCGGGGCCCACATGTCAGCTAAGGTGGGATCCACACATGTAGTCTTGGAGAACTTTGGATTGGATATCATGGAGTTTTATTTTTGCTGTTTTAGGATTTAATTCAGTTTTCTTTTTTAGTCATTATTTTCTGTTTTGAGAGACTTAGGATATAGGAGTCTTTAAGTTATTGTTTTGGGGTTATTTTGTCAAGATTGTTATTTTTGAATAGGGCAACTCTTTAAAAACCAAACTCTATTGTAATTGGTATTGAGCAATTAATACATAAACTAGATTTCTTACCTTCGCGGCTATGTCTTCTTCTAAAATTCTGGACTGGTTTTCCGCTTTGGAGAGATTCCTAGGGTTTTGATCACCTTGGTGAGATGCCAAGAACCTGATTCTTGTAGTGAGAGGCTGCAATATCAGGTAACTTTTTTCTTTCTTCTTCTTTTCTTAAGTTCTCATGTGTGTTTGTGGTGGATTTAGTGCTAAACCTGAAGTTCTTGAATCCTATTCTTGAACTGTAATTGATTTTAAACCAAGAAGAACCCTTTATGTTTTCTAGATTTCTTTCCCAGAAATGTTGAAACCTTTTATACTTTCTTGTTGGTTTTGATTCACCAGAAAATTTTCTGGTTGAATCCTGTGCAACCATGGGTTCCTATATCTCTAAAACTCATTCTTTTGTTTGGACCTGAGTGATGCCCATTAAAGAACCTCTCTACAGAGTTTCTAGGCTACTATTCTATCGCTGCCCTTAGACCATTTCCAGATCTGTGACCTTCTATCACATAAACAGTAATCCCCAAGCCATCTTTACCCTTTCCTCAAGGTCTGTACCTTGCCTCCATAGCATACCTTACTGTAGTGACTTCTACTGGCCCTGCACACCAAATCCTGCATCTTCTGTTACCCCTAAAACCTTAGTCACCTGCTGCAGAAACCTTTATTAGCAAAACCCTACACCTGTGGCTGTATCAGACCCTGTTGCATCTGTTGTAGGTTCCTTTTACTCATCAAACCGTACCCTGTGAAGCCCTCTCTATTGACCTAGATCTGTCCCTTGTTAAGACCCTAATCTGTGGACACCTTGTAGACCTGAGTTGGCTTTCTTTATTTGGTAAATCTCTGCAGTCAGTAGAAGACGGATTTCTCTTCCATTTTATACATATTCTGGGACTGTTTTGTGGTAAATATCTGTTCCTCAGGTGGACAACAACAAAACCCAGGTTTTCTATAAACTTCGGGTACTGCTGGGTACCTCTTCAAGTTTCTGTTAATACCCATACAGAAAAATGCGTACCGGCTGTTTGATAAAAATCTTAAGTTGGAATCTGCCCCAGTTTGTTTTGGCCCATTACCCCGCAGGTTTGCAGCCACCCCTAGGCTGTCCTGCATCAGCAGGGGAGCCTCGGAGGGTGATAATACTTCTGGTCAAGTGGCCTCAACATCAGTAGATACTGGAAGTGGAATGGCTATTTGTAAATCATCAAAAGAGAAAAATGTGTTTGGAGCCCTTTTGAGTCTTGGAGTAGTCAATAAAGACACATTTGAATATTCTAGGAGACAATTTATCTTGTCCAGGATCAAGAACATAGACAAAACAAGTACATTCCAATACTCTTGTAAGAAGACTAAACTAAGAAAGACTAGGAAACAATATGGAATGTGGAGATTGATTATTCAACATAGACTATCGTATGTGGTTCACAAGAAAATAGGTAGTCAATATAACATCCCCCAGAAAGTTTTAGGTCCATGCATATGGAACATAAGGGTTCAAACAATATCAAGAAGATGCCTGTTCTTGTATTTTGCAACATTGTTCTGTTGTAGGGTATGAGCACAAGAAGTCTGATGTATTATCCCATTTAAATTACAAAAGTCTTGTAAATCTTTTTGGGTGTATTCATGGGCATTATCAGAACGAAGCATACGAATATGATATCCAAATTAAACTTCAATTTCTTTATAGAATAATTTTTAGACAAAGCAATTTAGAACGATCTTTTAACAGAAAAGCCATGTTATACGTGAATAATCATCCACAAAAGTAATGAAATAAGAACACTCAAACAAAGATTTGTCTTGCAGGTCCCCAAATATCAGAATGAACTAGTTAAAGGACTTGACTTATGAACATTTATTTGACTAGCAAAGGAAATCTTATGATGTTTCCCTAACTGGCACGCTTGACATTCTAGAGTTGACACAGATTGTAGACAAGGAATACTATACTTAAGTTTCTGCAGAGATGGATGACCCTAGTGATTATGCTATTGCAGAGGAGAGACTGGAATTCAATGCAGTTGCACTATCTTCTCTTGGAGGCCCATCCAGTAAGGCTGTCAAATTGGGCCAGGCTGGCCCGAAGCCTGACATGTCCGTCC
>JAOXJP010229490.1:0-10941 GCA_025762735.1 Platanus orientalis | reverse complement strand
CCACGGACACACAAACCATTCGATCCATGTTGGAGACCCATACACAACAAAGAGCCATTCGCGATTCCCAAACCCCCTTTAAAAAAAAAAAAAAAACGTCCTTGTAATAAACGCGGTACGGCAGCCCCACAAAAATAAACAGAGAACTTCCAAATCGAAACCAAATTGAATCAAACCACTTTTGATTCACTCCTTAAGTCAAAATGATCATTCATTTTGAATCAACACAAAAACACCTCCAAATATGATCACAATCAAGGATTTCATCTGATTTGGGGTTTTTTCAAAATTTCACAAAAAACACGTCAGTGGGCTTCAAAAAATATGATGATACTCAGCAAGAAAAAAATACACACTTGGGGAGCTAGGCACAGGTCCACATAACGCATACACATGCATACAACACTACATCTAGGAAAATACTTCCACTAGGATTCGAACTCATGACCAAACATGTTCTGATACCATGTTGGCAGTAAATTAAGCAACTCTCCCAAAACCTTAATGTGTTAGGACATGCACAAATTAATATACTTCAACAAGAGCATCTTGGGAAATAAAGGTGATCTAATCCCCCAAGATAGCAAAAGTGGAGACACCTTGAAATTCCTTAGTGACCATAAGCCAACCTCCCACTTCTCTTAGAATAGAATCCACAACCTCCATACTAATTTTGCATTTTCCTTCAAAGATTTTAAGGTTTCTGTCTTTCCATAAGCCCCATAGGACCCCATGTAAGAGGCAACCCCAAAAGAGTAATCCACGAACACCCATCCCCCTATTACTCCATTGGAAGACTAGATCCAACAGCTCAGTGGGCATGACCCAAGGCTTATCCAAGCATCCCAAGAAGTAATTCCAAACAGCCTTAGAAAAACTATAGTGAATAAATAAATGCTTCACTGATTCACTATCCTTCTAGCAAAGGATGCACCAACGAGGGGATTCTTCCTTGGAGCATGTCCATGATATTAACCCGATTTAAAACCACTGTCCACAAAAAGACTTTAACCCTTGGAGGAGAGGGAATGTTCCAAATCTTTTTCACAAGGAAGTGAAGTGAAGGATTAGGCCCAGATATCAAAGCCAAAAAAAAAAACTATTTAGATGAGAAATACCAGAAGACATCTTTGAGGCTGGAAAGAGGATTTTCCACAAGGTCCACTTCCCAATCATAAAGAACACGATAGAAAGGCAAATTCCAAGAGAGGCCAGTGGAGGAATTAGAGTTAACATTACTAACCAAGGCTTCCCTTTGGGAGGAAAAACGGTATAGAATCTAAGATAAACAATATAATAGGTCCAAGCAATCCAATTGTGTTTGGACTCCTGTTAGACCTCTTTAACAAAATTCAGTCCAATCAACAATCCAGTTTTCAAAACATTGGGTTAACACTTAACACTAAATACGATTTTGTTATGGAGTGGCATGTGGGTTGGTCGGAGGGAAATATAATATTGTTTTACCAAATCCCTTAGCATTCCTACTTCTTAAATTTTCTGAGAAATTTTTCCAAACACTTGGTCGAAGGATGTAAACGCAATAAATTAAAATAGCCTGAGTTATGACTTATAACAGCAATCAATTTTCTTATCAGAAAAGTCTATAATATTATTGGGATCACATGAAGAAATGGGCTTATGAGTTCAATTACAGGAAAAATAGAACTGAAATCTCTGTTTCAAAGAATTTTTTAAACCACCACATTTTAGTTGTCTAAGAATCCAGAGCATGCTATAATCAAAGAAAATTGGTGGAAGATGTAGAAAACACAAAAAACTTACAGCAGCTGAAGAACTAAGCCCTGAACTATCAAGTCCCTCAGAACCACAAATGAATCCTATGATACCCTGCAGCAATTGCAACAAATAAAACAATAGATATAAACTCTAGGAAATGTAAGTTTCTAAGGATTGATATAAATATGTTAAAACAATACATCATCTTAAAATTTAAGAGATTTTCCAAGAGAAAATGTGTCAAGAGCTAATGTCATTCTCTAACAAGATTACAGAATTTCGTATGTGGTATGATAGTCATCCATAGACCCTTAGGATTCACTGGTTTTAAACCATATTAGAATGCAGCCCCATATATGAATTTAGTTTGCAAGAATATATCTTAGTTACCAAGGTTTTAGCTCACAGTCATGGCATCAAGTTAGTCATTGTCGAAATTGAAATGAAATTCCAAATTTCTTCACTTGGCCAATATTATATGAAATTTCAAAACGTTGGAAATTTAAAAGGTTCTAGAAATCTATCATGTATAGGATACGTTTCCCCAGTAGAGGCCTCGGACTAGTTTTGGGATGTGAGATCACTCACTTTGATATGTACATATTTTTGCAGCCTCTCTTTTACAAAGTGCCAAGAATGCCACTAGACTTATTACTGTTATGAGCACACTTGGGTCTTCTTAATTACATTTGACCAGCCCTTTTCTAATTTCCCAATTTAATACATAGAGGGAGGTGCTTCTCCACATCTTCATTGAGTCTTCCACATGCTATATATCTTCTTCCTTTTTTTTTTTCTCACATTCTACAAAATTGATTTTCAACTTTTCGAGAAACCTTCTCTTACTTTAATGTGGAATGGCAGTTTCATCCAATGCAAACACATATAGTAAATAGGGGGGGGGGGGATAAGAGTACAAAAGGAGGTTTGGAGTAAATAAGGGGGTCTTGTATCCCTCTTTTTTTATATATCTAGTAAATTTATTTTACTTCAAAAAAATCACATAATATTTGATAATAGAATTGCTACTAGAAAACTCAACCATAGTATACAAACAAGTAAAATCACAACCTCCGAGAGATGGTATCCTCCCCTTTGCAATGCATATAAGGCACCTTTAGCATAGCTTCCCCAATTACACTCTTCTTGGATTTCAGATGAATCATTTGCACGGATGTTGTCAATTTTCCTTATGGCATGCCTTGGGTACTGAACTTCATCAGCTCTAAAAAAAAACCACAAATTAACAAACAGCAAAATCAATTTCACATAAGGTCATAGGATGCGGTTTACAGAAATAAAATTGTAGTAGAAATGGAAGCAAGAGATGTTAATTAGTCACTGTTTGACAATTATATGGAGACATCTATACAATGATGGCAAAACTGTAAGACCAAAAAATCATTCAGACATGAAATGAGATGATTAACCCTATAAAACTTTATGACTCTTTATTTTGGCATTTAAATGATAAATACTAGCAAAATTCCAATTTTCATGATAGGTTATGTATCATAACTACTTTTAGAAATCTCCTAACAATGCCCCGAACTTTGAGGAAAAATAATAGTTAGAAATTTTTATAGGCTGATGGGGAGTTGGATATGGGGTGAGGGCTCCAGACGTAAAGCTTCTGCCCCAGATCTCACAGAAAAGGTCATTCATGAACATTCAAGAAAATTGCAGAGAGAAGAATGTTGGCTGAAGCAAAGGGGAGATAAGTACTTCAGTGATGTGGAAAGTAATAGTGTTGAAGAGTAGTAGAACTTTCTGCAAAATTGCCTAGTGAGGAGATTTGATAAGGATATGTATGGTATTGAAGATTGTCACAAATGGGCAACCACAAGATGAAAGACTGGTGAAAATAAGAGTTAAGAGGCTCATTAAAGATCTGTTTCTTTTCATATTTCCTTCAGAAAAGAAGATATTAAAGTGCTAGAGGAGCGATGAGAGAATACTGTAGAACTGTGTGGCTGATCGTCCTCAATGAATGGTTAAGATCCATGGATGACGGGTAAACCCTGGCACTAAATATAAACCTCATACGGTAAGATAAAGTACCACAATTCATCACTTAATTAATTGGTACACACGTCAAGTACATATTTTTAAATATTATTATTATTTAAATATCTTATATTGAAAAATTCCCATGGTGCATATGAGATTAACTAGGATGCTGCCAAGTCAGGATGCATGGATCCTTGATTTAAGTGCATCAACCGAATGTGGATAGACCCAGTCAAGGGAACCAACAGTTGTCTCTGACTTTTTCAACCCATTGGGGACTAGCTCAATAGCTAATTGATAGTGAATAGGCTTGAACAGACACTATCTTTATTCCCATTGGCTCATTGAGAAATTATGCTCTAAATATGGGAGAAGTAGAAGGAGTTAGATGTTGGAGCCAACTCTTATAAAGTGTCCATGCATAAGAAATCTCTACAAGAAAGAGAAAAACCAGCTTATGCACTGTCAATAGAACTCTTATCACAATCTTTATCTTTATCTTTCTTTTATTGGTGATTACCAGTTGCATAAGAAACCAGCGTCCAAAGAAAGAAAAGCAAAAAAAAAAAAAAAAAAAGAGAGATTCAAGAAAGGGAGGTACCAATGTTTCTTGCATTTTGTGCTCTAAAGGTACAAACCTATTTTCGTGTTGTCAACTCTAAAGGGCCAATGTTTCCAGCATTTTCAACATTGGTATCAAAGCCCCAAGTTAGGGTTGATCCAACAAGACAACAAATGTCTGTTTCTTCATTTCTTTGTTGCTGTCAAGACTTGGAGAGATCCCATATTTTCTGCTGGTTCATTCAACATCACTTGATGGATCGTTGATATATATATATATATATATATATGATTCAACTGGACAATGGGACAATGGGAGATCACATATCAAATTTCCTGAATTGGACTTTATATCTTAGGTCAGTTTGTTCCTTTTGTTCTCGTTTTTTGGAATTTGGATTAATTAGAATGGCATCCAAGTTGTTGTGAATGAACTTAGCAAAACTGAGCGCCTTAATGGAACTAATTTCTCGATGTAGAAGAGGTGCATCAGACAGATCCTCTTTCAAGATAAGATTAAATATGTGCTTGACATGCCCAAATCCAGTGAGCCACCAATTAAAGTTGGGGCTACAGCCAGACGTATGTATGAAAGGTTTTTGGAAGATGATAAGGCTGTAAATTTAACTACGTTAACATTCATGGATCCTGATTTAGAGATAATTTATGAAGGACAGCCTACAACCAAAAATATGTTTGAGGTTGGCACTCAGGCCTATGGAGGATAGTCTAAAACATATATTCAATTGTTTATTGAGAAATTTAATACTTATAGGATAAAGCAATCAGACTTAGTTTTAGATCATTGTAGTTGTATGAATGTGATTGCAAAGTAATTATGATGCAGATAACATTAAGAGACTTTTGTATGTACCCCCACATAAGAGAGCCAAGTTTAAGTTAATGTTTTATGCGGGTTTGATTAAGATCTTGTAAGGGTTGGGATATACCTATAATAAGGTCAATAGTGCCAAGGGTAATTTGGGTTTTTTTAGTTCAAGGAAATTTTTGTAATGAGGCATTGTTTTCTAGGGTATTTTAGTGAGTCAACAAGTCAAAGTGAGGGCCCTCTTAGAGTGTTGGTCAAAATTTTCTAGAAGGGATTCAATTTTGGCAGTTTAATTTTTAGAAAGTCAATGTTTTTATAGTTTTCTTAAGTTTGTGAACTTACATATACTGTTGCACATTTTTGTATTGGGAGACAATGAATTTATGAATGAAAGTTTGGTTTTGTTGGGTTTTGTCCCTTTTTCTTCCTCCCTTCCCATGGTGTAGCCATGTGGACTACCTAGAGTTTATCCCTATGCTTCTTCTACTTCTCTAATCCCTCTCCTTCATTAATCAGTTGTTGCAATCCCATCAATTTTATAAGATTTCCAGGTGTTTAAGTAAAAATCTAAAGAACAACAAAGCTAACTACAAGATTCTCAAGAACACACCATAGTCCAAATCGACACTATCAAATTGATGTATTTTTGTCCTTATTTTCAGGGTAGATTCTGACATACTTAAGGATCGTATATTCCAAATTTCATGAACTTTGGACAAGTTTTGATTTACCAAATTATATGAACTTCAGTCTAATCAGTTTTCACAGAAAACCCTAAACAAGTAAAGGGAATCTTTGATCATAAGAGGGCAAATAGGAAATAAGTTTAGTCTCATCTAGGAAGTTAATCAAGGTTTTAATCAATGATAAGTAATATGAAAATCAGATTTCCACACACTGAATTATGAAGATCTAAAAAGATGATGTAGATCAACGCTTTTGTTTTTATTATGAAAATGAGCTTATCCTTTAATTCGAACGTGGAGTATATACAGATAGTACTAAGTACAAAATCAATTTATTGGAAGATCATGATATCATGTTTGGAAAGCCATAGATTGATGAAAGGAGTGTTAGCTACATCAAGGAGACATCTATGTAGCGGTTCTTCAGATGTGGTGTATGTTATTACTAGTCAATCAAACCTTAACAGCCTATTCCCTTTGTTTCAAAAAATTTTGAAAGCCACTACACAAGAAGAAGCTCCCTTTAACCATCTGGACGTTTTTAAAGATGATCAGTCAGAACCTTGTCCAATTGATTCCAAGCCAAAGGTCGATACAAAGCCATTCCAAGCCAAAGGCCGATACAAAGCCCAAGGTCAATCATTTTCCAAAACAAGACGTTCCAAAGCGAGCCAGGACTAGGAAAAAAAAATTATCTAAGCGGTTGGGTTCGTGTAAAGAGTCCATACTTGGTCTTCCACCTCTACCAATGACTTTGCCAAGATGCAAGAAGATTCTAGTTTGATCCAAGGCTAAGAAGCGAATCAATTCAAGAAAGAGGTCCAAGGTAAGGAAATAACCCATACCAAAAGGTGCATGCAACAAGTTCTCTATCTTAGGTCCTCCACCGCATCATCCTCCATTTTGTGAATTCCTAATAAATCCACCACTGGAAGTTGTGATGGAGAGTGGCTGCATCAAAATTCGAGGTCGAATTTCTCTTCACCCCGGGAGAATGATGCGGATAACATTAAGAGACTTTTGAATGTAGCCCTTGATTAATGCAAGGGTTTCCTCCCTTTATAATTAGTATACGGTCATAAAGGGCTTGAGGATGAAAAAAAAAAGAAGGATTATTAGAAAAAACTTAGCCGCATTACGAAGACTGTTTAAGCAAAAAGTCTATATTCTTGTGAGGGTTCTTCAACACACATGCTAGGCTGATCATTAGAAGATCATAGTCACGTGTGGATTAGGAGATTTCTGACACGAAGTCCTATATAAAAGCTCCAAGAGCTAGAGCCATATTGAGGTAAATTGTATCTTAAATTCTCTAGAGTTTATATTTCATACAATAGTAAAATTTATAAAGAGGTATATAATTGTGCTTAGATAGTCATATCAGCCTATTAGAGAGGCTTTATTAAAAAGTTTTATCTCTTCTATTAATTTGTTTAAATTGTGCTTCCGCCAGAGTCACCGGAAGTGAGAATTACCTTCACTGGAGCCATCGGAGGTTTACATCACATTCGTTGGAGTCACTGAGCGTGGAATTGTGATTTTTGAATCACTTGTTTGAGTAGGTTTTGTAGGTTTTGTAAATTTTCTTGTAATAGTGATCAAACTATTAATAAAAATTAATAGGCTCTGAGACGAGCTTTTGGAGAGTGGATGTAGGCCCGGTGTGTTGAACCACTGTAAATCTCGTGTGTACATTGTTGTTGTGATTGTTGCATAATTAATAGAAGAGAAAATAACAGAGGATTAACAGAAGAGATTAACAGAAGATAGAAATATATTTGGAACTAAAACAAGAGGAGAGGACAAGAGAAGATAACTTAGGCGATCGGGACACTCCCCCGTCTGCCTTCCTTCTTATACTACCAGGCCTTTTATAGACATAAAGGAGGCCAGACTTCAAAAGAAAATACAATTTGTCATAAGACAAATAGGATGCCACATAGGATGACACATCTGCGAGGATCACATGGGTTCAACTGAAGGCCATGTGAAGACACGTGATATTCACAAGGAGAGGATGACATGGCTGCTTTAGTCACTGTCAGTGTCGGCTGGGTCATTCCAGTGGCCGACAAAGGGAGAGGATTTCGCTGAGCTATCACCAAGAAATTCTGTGCAGTCAAAGAAAGCCAAGAGACTGTCATACAAGCGCTAGGAAATCGGATGTTGTGAGTCCACAAAAGTTGGAATCTCGACATAGGATTGATAATTGAGAGTACTCATGTGATCTTTGAATAGGACCTAGTCTGCAGGATGGACATTGTATTCTTCAACAAGATTTTATGAATGCCATTAAATGATTTGGGCCCGAGCATCATGAGTATAATATACCATTTCTTCTGTATCATCTCTGATGATATCTGTGGGATTCTTGAAGGTGATAATCACATACTTGCGGTGGTGGACTTGCAACATCTGTTGCTAGATTGTGATGGGATGGAACCATTTGAGTCATTTCATTAATCCTGCTTGGTATATGGTAAGGGCTGGGTTTATTATGCACTAGTTGAGGTAGGCATATAAGCGGGGTATGTCAAAGATAAAGGCTATATTGTAAGCTTCAAAGAGATACCAAAGGTAACAGAGGGTTTCGGGAGGTACATGGTAATAGTTGCGAATACAATGGGGAATGAGATACGGGTAGTCAAGATGGGGAAGGTGTTTGAAAATATGACCATGCTGAAAAATTGAAATTTTCAGGTATGTGTGAAAATTGGAATGACTTCTTTTGGTTTGGAGGAATTCAAAAACTTTAGTTCGAACTTCAAAGGGAAGGTCATGAACCGGCTTCAGGAGGTAAACCAGGGGGATTGGCATGAGGGATCTGAGGGGTTTGCGGGAAAAGTAATCAGCAAGAATATTGTTAGTTCCTTTAATGTTTTTTGTCTGAAAATCCCATCGAGAAAACCATTGGGCCCATCGGAGAAGTTGAGGATAGGGCAATAGTTTTTTCTGAAACTGCAAAAGAGCTCATGTTCATTTCAACCGTAAAATGGTGACCGATTAAATGGAGTTGGAATTTTTCAATGACTCTTTTCACAGTCAAGATCTCTTGAAAAGTGGAGTGATATTTCTGTTCAGCAATGGAGAACATTCCACTCTTATATCCACAAGGTTTCCTAATTCCATTAAGTTCTTCAAAAAGAACTGCTCCCCATTGATTTTTACTGGCATCTTTTTGCAAAATTCTGTGACCATTTCCTGGAATTTGCAAAGGGGGAAGTCTCTCTAAATGATGTTTTAGGTGACATACAGCCGCAGTATGGGTTTTGTCCCATGGAGGTGGATCCTTTTTTAGGAGCTATGAGAGTGGTCCTCGATACTTGGTAATTTTGGGAATGAAGTCAGCCATATAATTGACAAGTCCAAAAACTGTTGAATCTGCTTAACAGATGTCAATTGGTCCGGAAACTCTTGTAACAATTTGGATATGTGGGGCTGCAGGGAATATTGAACCATTGGAGATATGCATGCCTAGAAAGTCCACTTCGGTTGCAGCAATAAGCATTTTCTTCTTTGAAAGCATTATACCATATTTCTGAAGGATGGCCATGAATTCTTGAAGAAGACTGAGATGAGCCTGTTGATCAGGAGAAAACAGCAGAATATCATCAATATAAATGAGTGCATTATTCAGAATTAGCTGGAACAGGGAAACCATGGCCTTTTGAAAATGACATGGAGCATTTTTAAGGCCAAAGGGCATGACTGTCCATTGGTAATGATGGTTAGGGATAGAAAAGTTGGTTTTAGGTCTGTCAGCTGGATATATTCCTAATTGCCAAAATCCTGTCTTAAGGTCAAATTTGGAAAATACAAGAGCATTTGTTAAATGTTGGAACAGTGAAGATCTCTGTGGAATAGAAAATTTGTCATCAGCCAAAAAATGGTTTAAAGGTTGGTAATTGATGACAAGACAAAGCTTGTCACGTATTTGGTCTGTTCTTTTATTTACATAAAAGACTTCACAAGCCCATGGGGATGAAGTGGGTTCGATCAGTCTCTCTTGTTCAAGTTGCTGAAGTTCTTGGGTTGCTAAGGCATAATGGTCAGGTTCATGCCCCGATGACTAGCTTTAGTGGGGTTGCTATCTTCATTAAGCTTGAATGGGAGTTGAACAAAGAACTGGGGATTCTGCCAGAGAGGATTTAGATGTTTGGCCAAAAATTCATTGTGAGAGTCTGCATAATGAAGGGATATTAGGTCAGATGTGATGCAGGTAAATGGGTATGGATCAAGATGATGGATATACAGGTTTGAGACTGAGGACCAAGAAAGAAAGAAATCTTTGTATCTTAATTCTTCTGTTGTCCATCTAAGGTGAGGGATTGTATGGAGGATGTCAAAGCCAATAATCAGATCTTTCCCCAAAAAGGAAGATCCAAAGACTTGGTGTTGGATTGTGAGTGTTGGAAAGAGTTGAATGAGAATAGACCTACTGATCCTATTTATTTCGAAGTGAGCACCATTGGCTGCTCGAAACTGTTGAGGACAGGGTTTCCAAGTCAGTCAACTTCTAAGGTCACACAAGTTAGCTCCAAAACATGAACTAACTTGTGTTGCCGAAAAGAGAGTGCAAAACATCAAAGAGGAGTGCTCCATCAAAATTAAATTTAACGAGCCCACTAGCTGGAAAACACATCCTCTTACAAAGGCCGAGTCCTAACCAATTCTATGTCCCTTAGTATACTGAAAGAAGCTACCATAGCATGAAAATTATGGTGAAATTATCTTTTTCAAAGACAGCATAATACAATTTCTTTGAAGATAACTACCATAGATGGTACTTGGCTGTCTCTCCTAAAACCTTATGGTTGTAGGAGAGGTTAGAGTTGTATACTTAATATATTTCAAAGTGCATACATGTGCACAAAAAACCTAAGAGAATAATTACGTCTACGGGGAGATTTGAACCCGTGACTTAAAACCTACTTTAATACCATCTTAAATAAAGTAATTAACTATATCTCCTTATTTAAAAATTAAAAAAATAACCCTTCTCTCCTAAAATCCTAAGGTTGTAAGAGAGGTTAGAGTAGGTAAGGATATAAAGAGCACTAAAAATTAGGTGAGAACAAATCTTGTGAGAACTGTGAAAACGGCATCAAGGTACAG
>JAOXJP010229489.1:0-10941 GCA_025762735.1 Platanus orientalis | reverse complement strand
GCTTCTAAATTAGAATATTGATGATTTTCAAGGAAAGATGTCTCATGATTAGGTCAATGATACTTGAAATTTATAGTTATTCTAGATGACCAAGTACCATTTGATGATTACTTCTTGGTAACGGTGTTTCTTGATTCTAATGATTCAAATGAATTATTTAAATTCTGAGTTTATAACTCTCTCTAGCTGTCATACCTTATTGTAAATTAGATGAAAATTACAATAGTTGGAAGGATTATATGCGCTAGAAAATTGGCATGATAATAACATATGATTCTATGAAAATAACACAAAGATGTTTCTTTATAAGAACCTAGAAATGCCAATAAATTCTTGAGTTAATTCTTGGAAATAAATGAGAATGTTTGACAGCTTAATGCTGATGGAAATGTATACCAACTTAAGGCTGATGAGAATCAGTTTGCTAGTGCAAAGCTAACAATGATTAGTATATTAGTACAAATCTGATGACTATATAGATACCAATGTAAAGTTGATGAAGAGTTAAAGCTTTCGTGTATTTGCATTAAATGCTGAGTAAATGTAGAAATTATCAAAATTAAATTGCATTAGAATTCAGATTAGGTGGACCTAAATATATGATTGCTTAGATTGAAAAAGTGATCTCTTGAAGATCCAAAAGTAAGTGGTTGACCTATTCCTGAAGGAAATAGAGTATGCTACTTTCTCATTTTTAGAAGAGGAAGAAGAATGATGGTGAATTGTATTGGTAAGTGAAACTAAGAAGCATAACTTTCATTTTTGTGAAAATAGTCTATTCCTTTGACAAGACTTTAGATGGTAATTCTATAGGTGAGAGTATTCCTACAAATGAATTTACCGATAGATGTTGTATGATAATTGTGTTAAATTCCAGATATATATGTTCTTATAGATGATAGAAATTGAGAATTATATTCTCTTAATGAGTTCTATAAGCCTATTATTGTTTGGAGTAAGGTTAATACTCTTGATAGAAACTCTCATTTTTGTGTATGGAAGCTAATCACTTAATATGAGATTCACATTCAGTAAATAGGAATTAAGCACGAATCTTAGAGTGCCAAGTCAATGTATGTTTACTTTCCTTGTAAAGGACTATATATGCGACAATCATGTTCGTTAAACAAAGATATAATTCAAGGTTCCATCTGTAAATTTTTTATACAAACTTATTTTATCTACACTATGTAGAGGTTCAATGGTAAAACCACCTTTACTTATACACACTAACCTTTGTAAAATAGCTCGAGTATAGCTAAAATTAAAATAAGCAGGGGATTGCTGGATATTTCAATTTTCTGAAAGTATCTATGTAAATATTTTGGCAAAACATCTGTGTAAATACTTCGGTAAAAACATCCATAGTGGATGCCATGGAAATTTAATATGTATGTAAATGAAACCTTTCAATTTCCTATTGCGAAATAGTAATACTATTTAGTAGGATTCATTGAATCAAGACAAAAGATTATTGGAATTTTGCAACGGTTATAAAACATTAATCTATGGTTCAATACAAGAAACTTTAGGCATTCGTCAATGATCAAATTCATTAAATTAAGTTCTACATATCTAGACAAATGATTGTTAAACTTAGACAAAACCGTTGACATTATCACAATAGTTATGGGCTGTTATTTAAGCCTATTAAGATGGGACAATTAAGGCCATTAAGGTGTCATATTGATGGACATCATTAAGCCCATTGAATTGTGACTATAAATAGAGCACAATGTACCCCTTTAGTAATATGGATAAAAAATAGATCTAGAAAAGGGAAAAACTTTGTCAAATCAGAGAGTTAAGCATGCAAGTCTAGTTATATGCATTTGAAAACATATTGACATGAATCACTAATGAGAAATATGCATAGAATCACATTTCTACTATGAAAATAAATGAGAGATAAAATAAATAAGGTTTTATACATATTTCTCTAAGAATTGACATTTTGAATTGCATATCATCAAGATGATATATATATATATGTATGTATAAGAAAAAATAGAGAAATCTCTTTGGTTTTAGGAAAATCCATGGGAATTTCATATTGTAAAGAATGGATATATAAATCTATAGGATTTTAAACTAATTTAAACAATATTGAAAAGATGTAGAGATACCTATAATGAAAAAGAGGGCTCTCTTCAAGCTCCTTGTTATTTTCTTATTTATCTTCTTCCTCTCTTAGAGGCTCTCTTATGTAGAGAAGGGAGAGACTCAAACTAGGTCATATTATCCTTTAAATAGGTGATGTAAGGTAAATTTATAATTTTATGCAAGAGTATTTTGGTCATTTGATCAAAGAACATTATTGGCATTTTCTTAGACTTGGGACATTTTTTATGACACAAATCTAGAGAATTCTCTTGAAGTATGCCCCATGCTAGGGTTTGTTTGGCATACCCACCCTTATCCCAATAATGGGTTATTAATAAAAAATATATTTTTCCTTAAGGCTTGTTTGGTTGTAACAAAATTTCAGAAAAATATATTTTTAGAAAAAAAAACATTATTGGTTCAAGGCCTCTTGTGTGCAATTCTCCATTGTAATTAGGACTGTACTTAGGCCCATGGGTTGCTGATACCTCTTGCTTGAAACTTCTAAATGCTAGTTGAAAAAGACTATGAATGTGACGAAATGAGATTTTGCCATACCAAATTATAGTGCTAACAGTAATAAACTCATTTCCATAAATTAAATCATATAATTCTTCATACTTGATATTCTATTATAACTTCCCCACTCATTTTAGATGTATTTGAACAAGTGTAGGTTGTGTTAGGTTTCTCACAATATTAACACAAGCCTAACACAAGGTTTGAAAAATGAAATGCAGAAGGTTGGGTTGGGATTGAGCCTAGCCCACATTACACCTGTACTCAAAATTTTTCATCCCATTAAAAGTTGGTAGGAGTGTTTACTTTATAGCAAAAAAAAAAAAAAAAAAGAATAAAAACGAAATTTGAAGCTTAAAAAGCTTTCCAATTACATTTCAAACTTTATACAACAAAAATACATGTATAGTCAAAACAATGTATTAAGTAATCTTTTTGGAGAAACTATACTAGACATGTGTTGTATAAACACATGTTTTAGATAAAATTTGGAATTTTTTTTTCTTGCAGCAATCATAAATAAGAAATAAAAAAATATTCACTAGCATTCTTTTTTCTTTGCGGAGGCTTCTTCTATCAATTAACATGACACTACTGCCTCCCATCTTGATTGCATTTTAGTGGGTCTAAGAGTAAGCAGAGGAAGAAGATATGTAGTCTAAAGTCATTTTAAGGTTTTCTCTATTTCGCTCTCTCTTTCTCTCTGGGACTCACATGGTTGTAGTCAAGAACATTCACAATACAAAAATCAAGACCCTTAGATCTAATCATGGAGGAACATATAAATTCATCAAATTCTTTGAGGAAAATAAAATTTAGAGAACTATTTGAGCACTTTATACTCCTAGAAAAAGACATTGTAGAAAGAATGAATCACACACTAATTGAAATGGTTAATTCGATGCTAATAAGATTAAGAGAACATTAAAATCTGTGGAGAGAAGCTTTACTTCTTGTATGTCACATCTTGAATATAAATCCTCACAATAAAATAGGAATTACTCCATATGAAATATGAAGAAAGAAAACCAAATCAAAGTTACTTTTAGGTTTGGGATTGTTTTGCATAGGTCAAGATGCAAAAAATTTATACTCCTAAGGTTGGACTTAGAGGCATAGATTGTGCTTTTATAGGTTACAAGATGACAAGTAATGCCTATAGGTTTTTGAACCTAGAGAGCCTTTCTCACACTATATTGAAAACTATTCATGTAGGTTTTTTTAAAAAACAATTTTTTTTAATGAACAATCAGCAATAGTAGTAGTAGTAGAGGTAAAAGAACTTATGTCAAGAAAGAAAAAGAGATTTGAGGCTTCTGATTCAATGGAACCTTGGAAGAGAACTAGTGGAAGAATACCAAAGGTTTTGATCATGATTTTGTGGTATATTTAGTTAAGAAGGATACACCGACATGCTGAAGATATGGCATCAAATGGTTCTACATTTGGGGAAAAAATGTGAAATTTTTACTCAATATTGTTCAATAATCTATGGACATTAGTTGATCTTCCTCCTAAATGTAAATCAATGAGGTGTATGTGGGTTTTCAAGAAGAAATTGAAATTCAGTGGTACTATTGATAATTATAAAGCTTGATTAGTAGCTAAAAGGTGTATTGAGAAGAAAGAGTTGAATTTTTTTGACATTTAAGCCACTATATCTAATATTTTTATCTAAACACTCATAGTTGTAGTTGAAATTCAAAATCTAATTATTCATCAAATGGATATAAAGACCGTGGATACCAACATTAGCTAATTAAAACATAGAGAAGACAGTATCATGGTATAAATACTCTTAAGTTATTAATTGTCTTATATATGCTATGCATTGTACCTGACCTAATTACTAAGTAGAGATACGAGTAATCCATGAAGAATGTGTTGGATCTCCACAAATAGAGTTTAAGGTATATAAGGGTACAATGAACTATGACTTCTAATATCAATTTTTTTGTTACTATTAATGAATGATACATTGATCTTATAGTGAACTCAAATATAAATAGATAAAAATCTATGACTACTTTGGATTTATACTTTGACAAAAAATGCAATCTATTGAAAATCCAAAAAGTAGATTTGTTTAATTCCACCATCACCAAAATTTGAACCAAGTGAAAGCTTGTTATTATTTTAATTATTTCTTAAAAATTTTATTTGATGCTAAATTCCTAATTTTATTCACTTTGTGTAATTTGTAATGGATGGGTTTTGAACACATGATCTCTTCGTTAATTTCGTTGAAAAACAAGTTGTGTTGTTTTCTCTCAAAACTTTTATTTCCCCATCAACTAGGTAAAAAAATGATTGTAGTTTATATGTATATATAATTTATTTCCTTGTATCTCCTGGATCTCTTCCTTGTGTGGTGGTCTAGAAGGGTGCTTATGCAATGAGAATGCATGTGGACACAGGCAAAAGCTTGGGCATAATAGTGCTTGAAGTGCAATTTGCACTTCTCACGTGTGCATCGTCACAAGGTTGCAATATTCCTGTTTAACTATTTAGATGAGTACCAGCTGATCACCGTGAGTAGGATGTATTGCAAGCACATGTTCCGCTAGGGGGCTAACCCCTAAGTAACATGAATAGTATTGCGCGTTGGATGAGCTCTGATTAACCATGAGCAAATGGGCTCTGCAAGCATTTGGGTTTGTGAGCTACTCAAACCTTATGAATAAGTTTCGTAAGCCACTCAAGGCCTATTAGTAAGTTTCACGAGTACTTAGATTTGAGAGTAACTCAAGGCCAGTGAACAGTTTTGTGAAAACTTGGACCCACGAGCAACTCAAGGCTCATGAACAAGTTCACGAGCACTAGGATCTCCGAGAAATTTGAGTCCTGAGCAAATCATAATCATTGGTTCCGAGCACATCCAAATCCATGATCAAGTCATATTCCCAAATTGGTTAGAACTATTGTTATTCTAGATCAGGCCAATGATTCCAATAGTTCAAAGTAGACAAAAGATTTAATGAAGTTGGATGTGATGAATGAAGGTTCAACGAACATGAGCAAGCTGAATTTTTTTAAAATAAATTAAATAAAAACCAAAGACTTGGGAAATGAAAAAAAAGAGATTCTCCTATGTCGATCGAGCAAACTCATTTAAATAAAAGGATTTAGCTGAGCTTGAATCTTGGCATTAGTGTGGTTAAATCTCTTATACAATTTAGTGGAAGACCTTGACTATCATCAAGAAAGCAAGAATTATTGTGCCCCTCGTCTCAGATTATTGGTAATTCAGAAAGTTTTAAGAAAATATTTTCAGACTTGGTTCCAACCATGGTGGATAATGAAATTGCTCTAAAGTAATCCTAGAGGGGGGGTGAATAGGATTTCTCAATTAATTTACCCTTTTTCAATTTTAACTTGAGATTGATTTTAATCCTTTATAAATTAGCCTAAGTGTGTGCGTGTTCCAATGTGTCTACTCAAGTATTTCATCAAACAAGTGCTATGTAAGAGTAATAGAGAGCATTCAAGGATAGAGACAAGCAATCACACATACAATCCACAAGAAGAGATTTGTAGTGGTTCAGCACTCAGGCCTACGTTCACTCTTCTAAAGCTCACTATCGAGCTTAGGTATATTTCATTTAGGTACTATTACAACCTAGATCAATATACAAACCTAACTACTTGCTCACAAGCAAGCTAAACAACAACACTCAGTGTCTCTGGCGAGTGTGCACTACTTTCGGTGTCTCTGACGGAGGTAGTCAAGCTTTTGGTGTCTCTGGCGGAAGCAAAACAAGAACAAGAATGAATATGAATGCAAATAGATGTAAATTTAAGCAAATATTATCACAAATTGGTTGATGTTGCTAGTTGCTTAAAGTGGGATGCTCCTTGTTGAGCTCGTTTGCCTTAGCTACCCACAATCTCCAAGTATTTGGCTTTAGTGCTCATTAAGCTTAGCTAAATGTGAGTTTCCTCTAGGGAAAAGGCTCACCACAAGTTCTCCACAAAAATAGTAGAGTGGTATTCAAGAAGAGAGAAAGAGAATCTTGTGAAAGATATTAACTACTCAAGCTCAAAACCAGTAGGTAACAGTGGAGGATGCTCTCAATATAGTAAGCTTTTGAGATCTCTCTAAGACAGCTTGGAGTATTGGTGTTTTTTTCCTAATGGGAAAAGTTCCCTTTTATAGGGTTTAGGAGTACCTATAATGGCCTTTGGATTGAAATCTTTTACGAAGGGCAACATTTTGGAGTCTTAGATTTGAAAAATGGAGTTCAAAATTTGAAAAATTCTTATTGAAAATTGTATTTTAAAAATGTTTCAAAATTCTTCTCGTAACCCATTGCTTGATCCGTTATCAATTACGGCTTGTAATCGATTCGGATCTCGTAATCAATTACGGGCCATACTTAAACTTGCAATCGATTTCAAGTCTAGGAGTTTTGGTCTAAATCGATATTGCAATCGATTACGACCTATGAGTTTTGGCCTTGGGAGTCTCAGAATGTGCCTAGATTTCACTCACAATTGGTTGTGTGATTGGTAACCGATTGCGTCAAAATCGATTGCTTGATTCGTAATAGATTGCAACTCCCAATTTTTTTTTTTTGAATTTTGTTTTAGACACTGTGGGGGGTCTGTCCTTGGGCCTTTTGCCTTTGGGTTTTGTGGGATACCTACCACCATGTCTATATTAGTTTTAAAGTATTAAAATGATATGCAATGCATGCTTTATACCTCTCTTGGTGTGGCAAATTTGATGTATATTCTGGTTTTATCTTTGAGTCTTTGTTCATTTTTATCTTCATGTCTTGAACTTGTGAGAGCATAGGACACTTACAAGACACATACCACTACCCATTTGACCATGGGACTAACATACATCAACGATCTCCCCTGTGTCAATTCCATGGAAAAACCCAAATACACTGAGATACATAATATACATGATTTCCCAAAAACCCAATTACATGGATTCATATAAACACAAGATTGAACATTAAGCTCAACATCTAGGTCTTCATGACTTGTGCTTTGAGTCAAAGAGGCCTGCAATCACGACCACAAAACAACCACCTTCTTCATGCCAAAAGAATAAAATATGAACAATATGAGATTATATATGCAAGCATGAGATACAATTAGGTGATTAAGGTTCAACAAGTTATATGAGTGTGTTTTGTTTTGGTTGGTGTGTACTCCCCCTATTTGAGTGCTCTACTCTCCATATATATTGGGTGTAACTGCCCCTACATGTGTAAAGTGACTCCCCCTCACTCTCACATCACATAATCACATCTCATGTGGATTTGAACTATTTCTCCTTCTTTTTGGCAAGAATTGATAAGAATGTAAACATGAAAACCATAAGCTATATAAAGAGAAGAAATTGGGCAAGCTAAATATCATTCATTCATAACAAACATGAAATACATAAGCAAGACCATAAGGCTAGAAATAATCACTAGGGGACTCCCCTGGGTACAATGAAGAAGTACAAGCCTTAGAAAACTAGAAAAGAGCCCTTATAGGGCACTAAGAACATCTATACAATAAAAAGAAATACACGCCCCTAGGGGAAAAAACTGGGTGAAACCATGAAATCAATCTTCTCCTGACTCGCTTTCATCATCAACTACCACCACTCTCTCTCCACCTGCATCTCCCTCTCCCCCATCACTCTCACTTTCATCCTCTTGCTCATGATCCTCATCCTCATTAGCATCAGCCTCCTCTTCCTCCTCATCATCCCCAGTTGAATTGCCACTAGCTGCACCATCCACTGTCATACCCTCATCCTCGGGCTGTGGATCCTCCTGAAACTAAGGTACAGGGATGTCGAAGGCCTCCTCTCCCTTAGGCTCATCATTAGAGTCAGACCCACTGATTGATATCAGCTCAATGGGATGGTTTGGATAATCGGCATTGTAGCTTACCATCAGCTTCCTCTGATTGGAAGCAAGTTTCTTTTGGTTCTTTAGAACCTTCGAGACCTTGCGCACTAGCTTGTGTAGCAATCCCATCATAATGGACCTGATCGAGGTAGAGTGGGCTCTGTATGGCCCGAGTGTCAGCATAGTAATGGAGGAAGGTGCTACTATAGTGGTCTAAATCAGACCTATCTTCTGTAAAGTCCCGTGACCCACGACTCTCCTGTCCTTCCGGCCTTTAGGTGTAACTTTGAAAGGCACCTTCTTCGCTTGCATGATACGAGTGACAAACGTAGGATATGGTAGGTTGTCGATAGAGTGTGTTGACTCGTGTGCCCGAATCATCATGTAGCATATGATGGAGGGCAAGTCGATCCTTTGGGAGTCGAGGATGACATCAATCAAATACGCAGTGTCGTCAGTGAGACTAGTCTTGTTGGTGGTAGAGAGGATGTTGTAGGTGAAGATGTGGTGAAGAACTTGGACTATTGGCCTATAGTCCTTGTGGGAAAGCTTCTCGGACCAGTTGGCAGTTGGTGAAGCAGTCACACAATCTCTCCACTCTTGCTCCCTTCTACTCTAGGGAGAGTTGTGGAGCAGAAAAACAATGGGGTCCTGTGTGGCTTGAGGAACCCCTAGGAGACGTGAAATAGAGTTGGGGCTGACCTTCATGGGCACCCCATTCATTGTCATCCAAAAAGCATTTGTCTCATTGTGAATGTTGAAGAAGTTGGCATAGAAAATGAGGGGCATCCACGGTCTCCCCTCCAAAATCTCCGCTAGTCTAGCTATGCGGAGTCTCTAGATCCATAGAGAGTTCTGTGATGATGGATCGTCTGATGAAGATCCTTTGGTATTGCTCGAGGCTTGTGGCATTGCGGTGAGGAGAGAAAGATCCCACATTCCTCTTCGAATGAGGCTGGGGTGGAGAATCCACCATAGGTTTCTTCTAGGGATTCCAAGAAGGATTTGAAGATGAGCCACCTTTGGATGCGGTGTTTTTCATGCAGGGATGCATGGTGAAAGGTGAAAAGCTAGGGTTTTGAAAAGGAGATCAAAAAACCTTTCGTAAGAGAGCTCTGGGAGATGAATAGTCTCAAAATTGAGTGAGAAATGGTTAAAAATTTTGTCGGGCGCCTATTTGAATCTAATGCAAATACTGTCACCAAAATTCCCTCGTAATTGATTACGTGATCTGCAATCGATTTGGGCATAATCGATTGTGTGATCTGTAATCGATTTGGGTGCAATCAATTGCGGATCAGGCAACCAATTATGATTTTGGTGCTGAGCATTGTTTGCTCAATATTTTTAGAGTGGGATCTCCCCCACTCTCTACCAAAGTACAACCTAAGCTTTCTTGATCATTGTCCTCTCCTATCATTGCACCCACGAACTTAGAAAAGCCCAAATCATTTCCTTAAATGGTGCACAATCCTATAGCACTTCAAATGTACTCAAACCTCTTAGAATCAAGAGGTTTGGTTAAGATATATGCAAGTTGATCTTTGGTATTGACATAGTATAAGGACACAACCTTTTCTTCCACCAATTGACGAATTAAGTGGTGTCTAACGTCAATGTTCTTTATCCTAGAATGTTATACTGGATTCTTGGAGATGTCAATGACACTCTTGTTGTCTACAAATAGACTCATGGTTCCTTGGTACAACTCGTAGTCTCTTAGCATTTACTTTATCCACAAGAGTTGGATGCATCCAATACCAGTTGCAATATACTCAGCCTCGACAGTTGACAATGAGATGAAGTTTTGTTTCCTACTGTGCTAAGAAACAAGACTGTTGCCTATGTAGAAACAATCTCCATTCGTGCTTTTGCGATCCTATACATCGTCAACCCAGTCAACATTTGAGTACCCAGCAATCTTAGATGTGGTGTCAAATGGGTACCATAACCCAAACTCCGTAGTTCCATAGACAATAGATAATCCTCTTAGCTTCCTTGAGATGTGATTCTTTAGAGGTAACTTGATACCTAGCACATGCACCTACAAACTAAAGATAACTTCTGGTCTGGTCGCAATTAAGTAGAACAAACTTCCAATAATGCTTCTATAATAGGTTGAGTCGACCTCGGATCCCTCAAGGTCTTTAGTGATCTTGTCAATTATGTTAGTGGGGGTGCTAGCTGCTTTGGATTCTTGCAACTCAAACTTGGAGACTAGGTCTTTTGCAAACTTGGTTTGACTAAAAAAGATGTCATCATTTGTTTGCTTCATTTGAAGACTCAAGAATAACCTTAGTTCTTCTTCCATACTCATATCAAAATTTGATTTTATTGTTTGGGCAAAACCATGAGACATCTCATCACTGGTAGACCCAAAAATGATATCATCTACATATATATGGGCAATGAGTATGTGACCATTTTGCTTCTTAACGAAGAGTGTTTTGTCTACACT
>JAOXJP010229488.1:0-10942 GCA_025762735.1 Platanus orientalis | reverse complement strand
CAGGTCCTCGGACCAAAGGCCTTTAGAGTTCTTAAGCCTCTTCTTGATTATGCTCAGGAGTGTCTTATTAATGACCTCTACTTGGCCGTTGGCCTGAGGGTGAGCCGGGAAAGAGAAATGATTCTTGATCCTAAGCTCCATGCAGAATTCTCGATATCGGGCATTATCGAACTGCTTACCATTGTCAGTGATGATGATTCGAGAAATCCCAAATCAACAGATGATCAACTTTCAGGTGAAGTCACATATGTTTTTCTTGGTGATTTTCACCAATGGTTCAGCCTCCACCCATTTAGTGAATAGTCGATGACCACTACCAAGAACCTCATCTATCCTTTCCCCCAGGGAAACAGCCCAGACTATGTCGATTCCCCACTGCGCGAAGGGCTAGGCCCCACTATCAGGACTAATTCTCCCACAGGCTTCTTAGGGATGTTGCCAAATCTTTAACACTTGTCACACTTTTAAGCGAGCTAACCCACATCTTTCTACATAAAGGGCCAATAATACCCTGCTATTATGGCTTTATGGGCCATAGACCTTCCCCCTGAGTGGCTCCCATAGATTCCCTCATGTATTTCTTAGAGCATATAGTCTGCTTCCTCCTCAGACAAGCATCTAAGCTGCAGGAGGCTGAAGCTCCTCTTATACAAAGTGTCATCGAGGAAGAGATATCAACTCACCCGTACTTTTACTTTCCTTACCTCTTCCTTGTCCTCGAGCAACTCATCATTCTTTAAATACCTTATGATCTAGCTGGCCCATTCGGACTTGGGGATTGTCATGTTAACTTCCCTATCTTCTCCAACCTTGGTACTTGTCTTAGGCAGATGCTTAACAATGATCCCAAGGCCGAGGCTCTTAGTGGCGGATGACACGAGTCTGGCTAACCTATCAGCTTCTTCATTATGTCCTTACGAGACCCATTGTATACTGAAATGTTCAAATTGAGACTTCTCTTTTGCTACTATGGTGAGGTACTATTTTATTTTCCCGTCATTTTCCCCGTACTCCCCTTATACTTGTCCTACCACTAACTAGGAATCGTTGTTGACCTTGACCCTCTCGGCCCCAAGTGGGCAAACAAGGCGTAGTCATATGATCATTGCCTTATACATAGCCTCATTATTGGTTTCCTTAAACCCAAACATTATGGCATACTCGAGCTTGTTTCTCTCCGGCGTGACCACCCCTTTATCGGCTATTGGTGGAGGAGCCGTCTACATGTATAACCCATTCTTCCTGGCCTACTTCTTCTTTCTCTAGTTGTTCTTCTTGCATTTCAGTTTCTTCCCCCAGTGTATAAATGTATTCAGAGATGAAGTCTGCTATTACTTGGCCTTTGATAGCTCCCCGAGGTTGGTATTCAATGTCAAACTCACTCAATTCTACCGACCACTTGACCAGCCTCCCAGAGGTCTCAAGCTTGTGCAATATGGTCTTGAGTGACTGATCCATGACCACCCGGATGGTGTGGGCCTGGAAATAAGGCCTCAATCAATGAGTTGCGACAACTAATTTGACTGCCATCTTTTCTGCCCTAGAGTATCTTTCCTCTGCTCCTCTAAAGGCCTGGCTAGTGTAATACACTAGTGCTTGTACCCCGTCATCTACTCTTATTAAAACTGAACTCATCACCATCTTTAATAATGACAAGTATACATAGAGAGTCTCACCCTACTTGGGTTGATTGATCAACGGCAGGCGGCAGAGGTGGTCCTTAAGTTCTAGGAAGGCCTTGTCACATTCTTTGTCCCAGTAGAAAGCCTTCTTCAACATGTGGAAAAAAAGAAAGCACTTATCTATGGCCCGAGATATAAATTTGTTCAACGCTACTACTCTCTCACCTAGTCGTAATACCTCTTTTGTGTTCCTCGACGATTACATGTTGATTATGGCCTTCACCTTATTGAGATTCACCTCTATTCCTTGTTGAGACACCATGAACCTGAGGAACTTCCTGACCAACACCCCAAAAGCACATTTGTTAGGGTTGAGATTCATCTTGTGCTTCCTCAGGGTCTTGAAAGTCTCGCTTAAATCCGAGAGTGTTGCTCAGCTACAAGGCTCTTCACTAACATATCACCCACATACACCTCAATGTTCCTCCCAATTTGGCTTTTAAACATCTCGTTGAAAAGTCTTTGGTAAGCCGCCCCCGCATTCTTCAGCCCAAGGGGTATGACCTTGTACCCAGTCAATGATGAAGGTCGTTTTCTCCTAGTCAAACTCGGGCAGCTTTATTTGGTTGTACGCCAAAAAGGCTTCCATAAAGCTAAGGGTCTGGTTCTCAGGCGTTGATTTTACTAGGGTGTATATCCTTAGGAGTGGAAAGCTATCTTTGGGGCATGCTTTATTGAGGTAGGTGAAGTCTACACACATATGCCACTTTTCATTTGGTTTTCGGACCATGACTACGTTTGCCAAATAGTTAGGGTAGTGGACCTCCCTTACGAAGTGGGCCTTCAGTAATTTTTCCACTTCCTCTGAGACTGCCTGATTTCTTTTTGGGGTGAAATTTCTCTTCTTCTGCTTGATAGGTCTCAAGGCCAAGTTCACATGTAGCCGGTGTACAACCAATCTGGGGTCTATTCTTGGTATGTCATCATGTGTCTAGGCAAACATGTCCTGATTCTCGATAAGGAAGTTTTGTACTTAGGAGCTCTTCTAGCAAGTTTGACCACACCCGAGTAACTCTATCTGGTGCATTAGAATCGAGGATAACATCCTCAAGCTCCCCTCCTAGTTCTGCCACCACTTAGGTCCTTTCATCTCAAACTTCTAGGCCATCGATTTCCATAGTCTCCATTAGGGCCAACTCCCCTTTGAGCGAGGCCATATAACACTCTATGGCTGCCACCTAATCAGCTCTGACTTCCCTAACGCCTCCCTTAATTCGGAAACGCATCAAGAGATGATAGGTTGAGGTGATAGCGCTGTGTCGACTCAGTGCCGGCCTTCCCAAAATCGCGTTGTATGTAGAGGGATAGTCGACCACTAAGAAGTCAACTACCTGGGTGACTTATCACTCTCCCACCCTGACAGTGACTGACAAACTGATAGTTCCCAACGGGAGCAACCTGTGGCCCGTGAATCCGACTAGGGGTGTTTGAACGAGCTTAAGCTTATCTCACCCGATGCCCATTTGATAAAGGCTGAGAGGTAGAGAATATTCGCTAAGTTCCCATTATCAATGAGGATACGGTGTGTGATATAATTCAAAATAACCAACGTCACCACCAATGCATCATCATGTGGTTGACTTACCCCTCAAGCATCTTCTACAGAAAAGGTGATGGGGGATGCTCTGCCTTGTGATGCTTTGTCGGCCTTTCTGTTATCATCATTTGTCTGTCTCTCTCCACATGAATCTACCTCACATGCGATCTTCTTGCTGAGTTGGACTTTCCTTCCCCAGAAAACCCACCAGCTATTACTCTTATTTCCCCTATTAGCCCTTCCGGCTTTCTCTCTTCCCAAATAAGAGGGTCCCAGTAGGTATCCTCACATCTGATTAGATGTCGCCTAGCAAAAAATCTCTATAGTTGTCCTCGTTGAATAAGGGCATTTATTTATTCCTTCAAGTCGAAGCAATCATTAGTGTCGTGGCCATGATCTTGGTGAAAACACTATTACTTGTCATGATTTTTCTTCTCCAACGGGACTCTAATCCTCTCTAGCCACTTGACACTTAGGTTATCCTTGATATGTAGTAATACCTGCTACATAGGTGCGTTGAGGGGTGTATAGTTTTAAAACGTACTGAGGGGAGGTTGACCCAGGGCCCAACCCCGTGGTTGTTGTTGCCTTCCCTCGCCCGACCACCGCTCTCTTCCTGTAGTGCTTATTGTTGTTCCTTCTTTCTCTTATCAGACTATGAACTAGGTCTGGTATCCTGCTCTCATCTAGCATTGAGTGTGTCATCAGCGTTCATGTGTTGTTGCACCTTGACCATGAGGTCGGCCATGCGGGATAGGGGATTCTTAGAGAGAGAAAAAAAAAGGAATTTTAATGCAGCAACCCTGCCATGAGAGCGACCACTATCACCTTCTCCTTAGCATCATCTACCTGCAGCATCTCTCTATTGAATCGAGTCATATAGTCTTGTAGGGACTCTCCCTTGTTTTGCTTGATGTTCAACAAATAGGTAGCTAGCTTCTGATATCTTTGTCCGCCTATGAAGTAGTTGACAAACTATCGGCTTAGCTTTGTAAAGGTCAAGATGTTGCGGGGTTTTAGCCGGCTCAACCACACTCTAGTGGGACCCTTGATTGTCTTAGGAAAAGCCTGGCACATGATTTCATCGAGAGCCACCTAGAGATTCATGTGTGTCTTGTACGCTTCCAGATGATTGAGGGGATCCTTGCTGTCGTTGAACATCTCCATTTGAGGTGGCTTAAACTTATCAAGAAGATGTCGAGTCATTACCTTCGGGGTGAAGGGATGTTCTATCCTCTAAATCAATTCATCGATGGTGGCCGAGGCTTTTTCTTTGAGGGCTTCCTTCATGATCGCCATCTCCCTTCTTACGTCCTCCATTCTTTCCTCCCAGAGGTCTAGAGTGTGGATCCTTTCTCCAATATGGCTTGGAATCGGGAGGCCATGCCACTCACCACCTCATCTTCGGGCTCTTGGTCACGACTTTTGGTTAGGGGGACGTGGGGTCCTGGCCATCTTGCTTCATGGTCGCCGATCGCGCCTCTCTGGCCTCTCAACTCTTACATAATTACTCAATTATGTTCCATCAGCAATTATATGCTTGTCATCAACCCTTGAATTTTTTACTCAAGGACAACCACCCTTGGAGTTTCGGGGCATGCTCTATCGGAGACGGAGGTTTCTCGTCTGTCAATTCTAGCACCCTCATCATGTTGAGCTGCCATTGACCTAGTTTTAACCATGTGGACCTTAAGTTCTCCAAGAAATGGTAGTTCCCACAAATAGTGCCAAGTAATAGTGTATTGGTTTGCGGACTCCTTTACGCTAGTCAAATGGTCCCACAGTCATTCCAGGCTCCTGGTGGAATAGACACTACACACACGAAGCAAGAGGGTTAGGAAGCTAGGCCCCGGTAGGGTGTCGGCCTCTAGCTCTTCGACGGTTAAGTTAAATAACAAGGAGGATGTAGAAATAGAGCTCTTTTAATGAGGGTTTCTGATATCTCATACCTGGAGAATGAATCGATACCTATATTTATAGGCTTGAGTAGTGGCGTATCAGAGAAGATCCCGTATGTCACTTTCCCCCACATTCTTGGTTACGTCTCCCCTTGCTATTTCTGTTATTTTCTCAGAATCTCAGGCCTACTATAGAGAATATTCCTTCCTCATAACGGTTTTGTATTTATCTTTAAGTAGAGTAGTTGGGGTTGTTGTGTTTCTACACGTCGGGGAATCTCGGGCACTGGGTGCCTCAAGGTCTCAGTGGTCTTTGGGTGTTGAGTGATCTGAGTAATAGTTAGGGCTTCTTGGAATACTTGGGATCAAATACCAAGGTATGTTTCTAGCTTCTCGCCAATGGCCTCGGCATTTGGTGAGTCGGAAGGCCCCTAAGGGATTCCCGAGCTGGTCTTCTTGGGAACTCTTTGGGTTGATCCCTCTGGGATCAGGATTTTGATGGTTTATCGAAGTCAGCTAGTACGGGCCTCGGTATACTCTTCCCCATCAATATGTACATTGTGTATTATCCATTAAAAAAAACAAAATATATATATTGATTACTTACTATAATTCCTTCATAACCAAGACTCCTTCTATCAAGCATATTGGTTTGTATTAGCATGATATCTCTCTAGTCAAACTAGTCAGACTTAGAGATGGTCCAACCCCCATCCCACCACCACACTCCCTCTCCTCCCCCTTGTATTCATAGAACTTGTGATGAAGAAAAAAAGGAAAGAAACCTCAATGAAGGGCATTTACACATGACAGGTTTCAGCATACCAATTCTCAATTCTCAAATAAATAAGGTAAGGAGGAAGAAGAAGTGCAAAATAAATGAGAACCCAAATAAATAAGAACCCAAGAAATAAAAGGAAGTAAAGATAAAAAAAAAAAGTAGCACTAATGTTTTGTATAATCTCAGAGCAGCCGACCATCAATTGTGTTGAAACTTGAAAATGAAAGCCATGAATGGCTTTCTAATTTTGTTGTTTTCTTAAAATATTTTCAAAATTTTTCAAAAAATTGTGTTTTGGGTTTAGGCCCACATCAGAAAGAAACAAAAAGAGAAAATAGGCATGGACTTGGGCACGGGCAAGGGTTTAGGCGTAAGGGTGCTTTAGGTGCACTCTACGAGCGAACCAAGATTAGGATTAGACCGCAATGAAGCGGCATCGCAATGAAGGCACGTCAGGGTCTGGCATTGCAATGGAACCTGCATCATGATGAAAACTCATTACGGCCCAACATCACGACTGAACTTGGACCACGATGAAACTAGTTTGTGATAGAACCAGGCTTGATGGCGATTAGCCTAGAAGATCCATGACGAAGCTTGTAGCACAAGCTAGTTCATACAAGCTTGTCAACTCACCTAAGGAAGGCCCAATCGCGATTGAAATGGGTTGATTGATGTCTAGCAAATTATAGACATATGAAATAATGGTTGAAGCCATTATAAAAGACCCATTTAAGGGGTTGAAACCCATTCACTTGAGAAAAGAAGAGGGAACAAGAAAATGGAGCTACCAAAGGACAAAAAGAAGAGAAGAAGGAAGAATATAGCCATGGGGTCTGTCTAAATGGCGATCATATCTCTCTCTTTCTCTCTTTCTCTTTTTTTTGCCCTTAGACCTTAAGTTCGTTAGGTGTGTGGATTCATCACCCTCTTAGAAGGGAAAGGCTTAAATCTCTAAGCTCAAATCTTCCATAGAATTAGTGATTCATTTGAAAACAGACACTATAATGAACGTGTTAACATTGTTTCATGACTCAATTTTAATGATGTTCACTTTCCTAAAGGGGAAACTCTACCAAAATTTTCTAAAAATTTGGACAAGTTTTGTCATTTATATTTTTGGGTGTACCCGACCACTAAGGGAAATAAGTTTGTATATGAGGTATCGTGATCTCTCTGGGGAGTGCACCTCATTAAGAAACAAGACTTGGTCTGAGCTTGGTTGTATCCTGGTGTTAGCTGGGCTCATGGTCCCTTGCACATTAAGTGGGAGGCCTCAACTATTCTCAAGAAATGTGATAAAGATACCCCCATGCCTTATATCAATCTAGTAGAACTATATCTAGCTTGATTTCCCTAGAAAGGGGATACGTAAACAACCTGAGGATGTGATGCCCGATGGCACAACCCCAACCTAAAGACCCTAAAATCCACCCTATTATGTGATTGAGTTAATTGAATCCAACAGCTTTTGCAAGTAATGTGACATCCAGGATCATGATAGGATCTAATAATTTGCAGATATGGTCCACTCTTGTGTCAAAAATGGCCAAAAAAATTAAAGTTCTTGAATAGGGACTATGAATCGTGACTGAATTGCTTCTGAGACCATGTACTGTCATGATTGAAGCATTACTCACGAATGAGGAAGTATCACAACTAGACCACTCTCACGATTAAAAGTGTGAATTGGCAGTTCTCATTATTGGATTGTTCATTGCAATAGGATGTCATCGCAAGTGAAAGGGTTTCGTGACTAAGAAAGCAATTAAAACTTTGTTAACAATGAAGGAGCACTTTTGTGACTGAAAAGTCTCGACGAATAAGATGCTTTCGTGATTAAAATATAATATGTATATGAAATGTTCTCTAATAGTTTGTAACTAATACATTTTCGTGACTATGTAGTTTTTGTATATAATAGAAGAAGGAGATTTCTAAACTTTGAGTAGCTCAAATCTTCAATGTTTACAGTTTTGTTTAGTAAGAGTGGTTTGTCACGCTTAGAGTTGCGTTAAGGGTGGTAGGTCTAGAGAAGTGCATGAATTAAGTTATCAGAACTGAGTAAGGTAAACTGACATGAAAGAATACTTGGAAATGTCCAAAATGTTTATTCTTAGTTGAAAGCCGGATCCCAAGGTTGAACCTTGTTGATGTATGTCAATCCTATGGTCAATTGGGTATTGGTAGGAGTCTTATAAGTGTCTTATGATCTCATAAATTCAACACATGAAGCCAAGGAAGGTATAAACCATGCATTCATATCATATTAAATGCCTTAAAATGAACTTAGACATGGTTTAGGCCTCACACATATGTCCATGTCAAGATACCAAAGGACAAACCTCACTCAAGTGCCCAAATCAGTTTTTTAGAAACTAGGAGTCGAAACCAATTACAGATCCCACAATCGGTTTAGCTCATGAGTTTTGACTCAGTCTAAGACTTCCGAGCCTAAAACCCATATGGCCAAATCGATTTCACTACGAGTTTTGAGAAATTTTCTCCTACTCAAAATCGGTTTCAAAACTCGCAATCAATTGCAAGTCTGTGCAACAGCCAAAATGGATTTCTTGATCCGAAATCAATTTCGAGCCCAAATCGATTACAGATTAAGTAATCAATCTAGAAGGCATTTTTGGAATATTGTTTTATTACAAAATCTGAAAGATTTTCAAATTTTGAACTCTATTTTTCATATCCAAATGTCCAAAATGCTCTCCTTTGTAAAATATTTCAATCCTAAGGCCATAGGTGTTCCTCACTACTATAAAAGAAATTTTTTTCCTAAATCTCCAACACTCCAAGTATTCTTTGAGAGAGCTAAGAGGCATACTATTTTGAGATCCTTCTCCACTATGTAAACCTCCATTGCCCATAGATTTTGAGTTTGAGTAGCTAACATACTATACTATATTCTCTCTTTTTTTTTCTCCTTTTGAGCACTACTCTACTACTATTGAGGAGAAGTTGTGGTGAGCACTTTCCCTAGAGAAAACTCACATTTGGCTGAGCTCAAGGAGAACTAGAGCTAAGTACTTGGAGTTTGTGGATAGCTAAGGCCAACTAGCTCAACAAAGAGCACCCCACTATTGTGCAACTAGCAACATCAACTAACTTGTGGTAATATTTATTTGAGTTTGCATTCATATTCATTATTGTTCTTGTTTTGCTTCTGTCGGAGACACTGGAAGTAGTACAAACTCGTCGGAGACATCGAGTGTTGTTGTTTAGTTTGCTTTTGAGCAACTAGTTAGATTTGTATATTGACCTAAGATGTAATAGTACCTAAATGAAATATACCTAAGCTCGGTAATGAGCTTTAGAAGAGTGGACGTAGGCCTGAGTGCCGAACCACAATAAATCTCTTATTGTGATTTGTGTTGTATGATTGTTTGTCTCTTTATCTTGATGCTCTCTACTACTCTTGCCTAACATATATTTGGCATTATACTTGAGTAGACACATTGAAGTCAAACACACATTTGGACTAATTTAAAAAAGGGTTTAATCACTACCACAAGATAAAATTAAATTGGGGTAAATTAATTGAGAAATCCTATTCACCACCCCCTCCCTCTAAGATTACTTCAGAGCAATTTCAAACCTGGTGAACCAAGATGCCCTTTATTTGGTCGGTTGCAAATATGATGCATGACATTATCGCAAGTCATAGGACCATCCACCTAAAAGTGAATGCATTGAAAAGATTTATGACATTAAATGAAAGAAGATAATACTATGATGCATGTTTAGAGATTTAAGCACACATGAAAATGGAAAATAAAGGGGGAGAGTTTAACTTACTTGTAATCAGTTATGGTAGAATGATTGTTGCGCTCACTCACTACCACGGCAGGTTGAAGAAGAAAACCAAGAGCTACATGTAAGAGAGGGAGTGAGAGAGACAGAGATGATTCTCTTTTTTAATAATAGAGACAGATGACTTGTAATTAATAATATGATTTCCATTGACTTAAAAAAGTTCACTCCCACTACCCAATAGTAGGGATGTCAATGAGCCGATCTAGCTTGGATAAGTTTGTCTTAAGCCAAGCATGAGCCTTGTTTGAAGCTTGTAGAACTAAGCCTCCAATTGAGCTTTTTTAGCTAAGTAAGCCTAAGTCGAGCTGTATCAGGATCAGCTCACTAAAAGCTTGCTTGTTTCAGTCATGATTATCTAGCTTTTCTAATGACTTAATTATCCATTGGACTTATTTCAACCAGCTATATCTTTAGACATTAGGAGAATTGGCCCATGATTTTTTGGGCTTTAAAATTCAGTACTAAAACGATAAGCTTAAGTTTGTTGTGTCATGTTTATCTCAATTTTAATGAGCTGAGCTTGAGCTCAGTACCTCTTACTCGTGGCTCATGAGGAGGCTGATCCTAATCTTTGTATGACAAGTTTGAATTGAGCTAGGGCAAAGCTTGGCTCAGCTCCACTCACTGACAACCCTACCTCCCCCCACCCCACCAAAAAAAAAAGTTTGTCATCACTGTTTGATTTGTAACATTTAATTATCCTTCAAAAGAACAACCCTATGTAAAAACATGGATTCTCCATGGCCTCTTATGTATGGACTTTCCGTGTGGCTTCATAGATGGGTTTGAAATACAAATTGACCTCACGAGGACAATTTCGTCCTCCTGTTCAAACCTACCTACTACTGTGTTTGGAAAGGAAAAGGAAAAGAAATTTTTTTTTTTTTTTTTGGGTAAACCGCACTTGGAGCCCTTCATCACTATACAGCCCACATTGTAGCAGGGGAGGTAGCCCGCACTGTAGCGGGAGAAGTAGCGACAACGGGGTTCACATCATCTCCGGTCTAATGGAGAGATACCACACTAGTCTCTGCACAGGATGTGAATCGTGTGTCACGATATCTGCCAAAGGATATATTGATAAACATACAGGTACTTATCTATGTATTTATTATAATACTCTTCTTTAACCCATTTAATATTTTGGGTTCACATCACCTGCGCCGACCCTCTTTGTGAGACGTCGTGAGATGAGACACATTGTGGGTATCATTTCACT
>JAOXJP010229487.1:0-10942 GCA_025762735.1 Platanus orientalis | reverse complement strand
TAAAACTTTCTAAAAGCTTATTTTCCTAAAAATTAAAACTACTAAAACTTAAGACTTTCTAAAAAAATACTATTCCCATTTTTATTGACACCCTCTTAGTAATTTGGTCATAACTTTCTCAAATTACCTCGGATTTGCACAGTATTGGTCTCGTTAGAAAGGTAACTGAATAACCTATTTATAGACACCAAAATCAAGCCAAAAAGTCAAGTTTTTGCTAGAGACAAATTGGGTCCAAACTGAAAAACGGGATCACAACTAAAAACCCAAAATTAAATTAACCATGGCAATATTGGTCTTATTACATTAAAAAAAAACTCTTAAAACAAAAAAAAAAAACCTAAATTACTGGACACATCCATGGAGGACTATCTATGGTCATCCAATTTCTTCTTTGTATAGAATGCTCCTGCATCAGAGACAAGTGAGTTCTCAATTACAATATGCTAATGCTAGAAGTCAACGTTGAATCTATCTCTATGCATTGATTATGAATGAGTTGATTAGGGAAATGCAGGAGGTCTCTTGGTATATGTTGTTTGTGAATGACATAATTTTTATTGAAGATATTAGAGAGGTCATTGTCAAGTTTTAATTATGGAGGGGTACTGATGCAGTGCAACACATGGTGGCCAGTGATTTCATGGAAAATATTTTTTGGAGAAAATCAAGGAAGAAAAACAGCTATATATAGGGGTTTATATATATATATATATAGGAATTTGTCTACAACCAGTGGACCAAGCATTCGTTAAAGGAGGCGGACAAAATCCTTCTAGCATTGTTCCTGGTATTTTCTCTTGTGATAATCAACAGGTTTGTTAGAAAGTTGTGTTCAATTGGTTAACCGGATTCATCCTTAATCACTCGCTGCACGCTTTAGAATCAAAGTTTTTGACATAAGATGGATTAAGATGAAATATATGGAGGCAAATTTTAGTAAACCTAGGAGTATGAAGGAAGGAATAGTAAAAATTGATGGCTGAGAGATAACCCACATTGACCATTTTTATTATCTTGGTTCAATCATAAGGAGGGAGAAATTGAAGAGGATGTTGACCATAGAAATAGGATTGCAAACCTTTAGTCATATCGTTTAAACAAAAAACCCAAAAAATTATTGTTGTGACCTTATGCTAGGGTGTTCCATGAAAGCGACAGGCTGCATTGTCACAGGCGTGCAGTGAGATATGGGCAAGGATTAGCTAAAGTGTATTCTAGAATTGACATGCCACATTGGCACCCGATTGCGGTGAGAAGTAGGCAAGAGTTTCCACATCAGACAAGCATAGGTAAAAATGCTAGTACAAAAGAATAGGAATTTGTTTACAACTTCGAATACAAGAACCATGACAATATACGAGTTTTCTGGTAGTAGGTACAATGAAAGGAAGGAGAGTCAATATGACATGTCTGCAGGAGATTAAGTGGATAGGGAAAAAAGTAAAGGAGATTTATGGCGTCTAACTTTACTAGGCAGGAGAAGACAATAATAGAGATGGGGTAAGAATAGTAGTAGATAAAAATCATGAGGATAAAACTATAAATGTTAATAGAATAGGTGAGAATAATATTGAATAAAAGTCTTTAATAAAAGAGATAATGAATTGTTTTAGTACATATGCACCTTAAAATATAAATAGATAACTTAAGGAATTTATGAAGGAAAGAGAATTTTATAGGAGACTTACATGGCATGAAAGGAAAGACAGTGGAGGATACAAGAGATCTCATAGAAACAATTTTTAAGAAAGTGATGAGGTAGAAGGTGCAATCTTAGGAGCTAAATAACCGTTTTTTTCCTCATTAAGAGGATATAACGGTTAACATGTAAGGATTGCAAGGCTATCTCATGAGAGAGCCTAACCTTCCAACATATTTTAGTGGTTTTAGATGTTTGTATTAAGAAATGAAAGAGAAGGATTTGAGAGATTCATTGCCTAAGAGATTGTGGAACCTAAAAGGTGAAAAATTATTGTTCTCTAGAGATAAAATGGTAAAGGAAGAAAAATAAAATTTGGAAGACAAAACTAATGCTAATTCTTCAAAAAAAAAAGAAAAAAAGACAAAACTAATGCAATGTGAGATGAGATGGTTGTTGTATTAAAACAATAGCAAAAGAGGTCATCCACAAATCTAGAGGGAAAGGGCAGTCATCTAAAGACATATGGTAGGCCAATGAAATTTAAATAGTCTATAGGTTAAGAGGTCTTGTTACAAAGCTTGACAAAAGACTAAGAATGATGAAAATCTAGAGATGTCTAAAAGTGTTAAAAAAGAAGCTAAGAAGGCAGTAATTGAAGCTAAATTTACAGCGTGTGGGACAGATGCATACAACTTTCCAAAAGTAGAGAGCGGAAACATTAAGACCTACTTCATGTTAATGCATTAAGAGCAAGGATCAAATCAGCTTAGTGAAGAATAAAGAGATTAAAGAAAGGTGGAAGAGCTATTTTCTAGAATTGTCAAATGAGGATCACATAGTAATGTTGGTTTAGGAAGATTTAGTAGCACCAATGAGATTTGGAAATGCATGAGAAACAATGACTATCTTGGTAAAGAAATCTCCAGATGAGTGAAGGAAATGCATCATGGTGTCTATTTACAAGAACAAGGGTGATATTCAAAGATTCACCAATTATTGCAGATCAAGCTTATGAGCTATATTTTATTATAAAACATTCCGAGAGAGTGATTGAATACAAATTAAGACATGAAACTAGAGTATCATAAAATCAGTTTGGATTTATGTTAGGGATGTTAATGACTAAATTTGTTTTCTTAGGCAATTGGTAGAAAAGTTTCTAGACTGAAAGAAGATCTTCACATGCTAGAAGTAGAGGATAAGTTACGTAGAAAAGTCTTGGAAAAGAAGGGTCTCAGGTAGATGCATTGACTTAGTTGAGGATATGTATGATGGAATGGTATGTAGCATCAAAACAACCAAGGAGAGATGAGTGTGTTTTCAATCATAGTAGATTTACACCAGGGGGCAACATTGATCTCGTTCTTCTTTGCATTAGTTATGGATGAGCTAACTAGGCATATGCAAAAGGAGGTGCCAGGAATGCAATTTTACAAAAAATATGAGTAGAAATGAGGGAGTGGGTTAGATTGATGACCGCGAGATACCCTAGAGTGACCTTTTTTGTTATCTTGGCTCAATCATCTATAACCAGGGAGAGATTGAAGAGGATGTTTCCCATGGAATTAGAGTAGGGTGGTTGAAGTGGAGAGGTGCATCTGAAGTGCTATGATCATCACATACCATTAAAGATTGAAGGAAATTTCATAAGATGGCTCATTAGACTAGCCATGATGTATGCAGCAGAATGTTAAACAACGCATACATAAATTGAATATAACTGGGATGACGATGCTGAGATTAATGATTGCAAGACTACAAAGGAGGGAATAAAAAATGAATTTTATTAGTGGGAACTTAGGGGTAGCACCAATAGGTGACAGGATGAAGGGAAGTTGACTGAGATGCTTCAGTCATGTGCAACGAAGACCAATGGCTGCACCATTGAGGTGGAGTGATATGGTTCAAGTTGAAGGCATTGAACGGACAAAGGGAAGGGCAATGTTGATTCGGGTTGAAGTAATTAGACACACATGGGCGCTTATGATTTGAGGGAAGATATGGCCCTAAATAGGTTGGTATGGCATAACAGAATCCTTGTAAGAGACCCCAGGTGGTTGGGATAAGGCTTTCTTTAGTTAAATTGAGTTGGGTTACAAGACCAGCCATGTTTTATGGAGCAGAATGATGACAGTTAAGAAGCAACATGTGTAGACTGAATGTAGCTGAGATGAGAATGTTGAGATAGGTGAGTTGAATGCATTCATAAGAACTTGAGGTAGCTCTGATAGGTGACATAACAAGGGAAAGTCAACTGGAGATGATTTGATCATGTGAAACAAAGACTACTGACTGCACCAATGAAGAGTTGAAGGCTCTTAAAAACTAAGGAAACCAAAAAGGACATAGTAAGATGAGACATGAAGACCTATAATTTGAAGAGAAAATATGAGATAAGTGAAATGGTGGAACAGGATTTGTGTAGCTGACCCCAAGTAACTGGGATAAGGCTTTGTGTGTGTGTGTGTGTAGAATCTGTAGATATATGAACTTTTGCTTTTCTACAATGATAATTAAAATTGAATGTTATTTTTTTTATTTATACTTATGTAGGCAAATGAAGATTGCAACTGCTATAGCTATGATGCTAGAAAACTGGAGGAAGCCAAGTGTGTGCACAAAGATCATGTATCTGCAGTGTGAGTGGGAAGATCCTTCATTATTTTCTGTGTTAGAATTTATAAAAATTATCTTCATTAACATTGTGCTTTGTTTCAGGATGGATATTGATTACTCTCCAACTGGTCGGGAATTTGTAACTGGGTCTTACGACAGAACAGTGAGTTCTCTTCTATCATGTTTTGTGTTATATTCTCCTCAATCTCTTTCTTTTAGTATATTGTTATATTGTAAGAAACCACCAATAGTCTTTGAACTTTGTGTTTTAACCTTTGCAGGTAAGAATCTTCCAATATAATGGTGGTCACAGTAGGGAGATTTACCACACGAAGAGGATGCAGAGGTTTGTCTGGTTTTAGATCTTTTTCTCAACTTCTAGGTTTCATAGGGTCATATAATTCTACTTCCATTGAGCCAATGTTAAAATGTATTTTGACTTTCTGAATGAACGTATTATCCCAATGTCTGTTTCTGCCAGTAGAACATGAGGATCTAATTCTTATGGTTTATAGTTTTCCCAGTTTCATATGTTTATGTGAGCTCAATTCAGGTTTTTGATTTCTCTTATCCATGCAGGGTATTTTGCGTAAAGTATAGCTGTGATGCAACTTATGTTATTTCGGGGAGTGATGACACTAATCTTCGGCTATGGAAATCAAAAGCATCAGAACAATTGGGAGTTGTAAGAATCTCTTCTTTTCCATGTCAGTGTTTAGAGCATAGTTATTAAACCCGGACCGGACATTGACCCGGCTGAGAAGCTGGGTCACTGGGTCAGTGGTTCAACTGGTGGGTCACTGGTCAAACCGCAGGGTCAATTAAAAAATAAAAAATAAAAAATAAAAAAATAAATTAGATAGAAAAAATAATATAATAATTTTAGATCACATCTTTTTAAAATATAATGTAAATAAACAAAAAGAATAACATAAATCCGTATGACAAAAATGAAGGTTTGTTTCAATTATTACTTTTAACGATAGATATAGAACATAAGATGATTTCATGGCCCAGTGGTGAAGATATAGAGTTTGAAGTTAGTGAGTTGAGTTCAAATCTTGTGGGTATTTGTTTTGGTTCATTTTTTAGAAACCCAGGTTTAAAAGATAGTCAGACCGGCCGGATTAGATGGTTCAACAACAAACCCGCCGGGTTTCAACAGGTTTGGCTGGGTCATGTGTAAAAACGATCTAAAAAGATAACCGAACCGGTGGAAGGACTGGATCACTGGGTTTCCGGTTCAACCGGCCGGTCCAGTCTGGGTTTAATAACTATGGTTTAGAGACAGAAGTTAGAGTCACTAGCCTTTACCAAGACGGACAGAAATATGTCAACAATTTAAGAAGTTAATACTTGGCGGAAATCTTTATCAATTTGAGGGTAAAACTAATGGGTCAGATACATTGATGATAGGTTACATTGTATATACAAATGGTGGGGCATGTAACATGTAGAAGAGCTGGACTCATCTTTTAATTGGTCCTACCTAGAGATTTCTTGGGACAAAATCAGTCCAGGTGAATGATCGGAACCATGGATTTAGACTTTTCTGGACCATTCACGATTTCCTTTTCTGCTGTCTAAAAGGAAGCAATATATCTGATGGTTTTAATCATCCAATTGACACTGTGTGTTATTATAGATCTCTGAGGTGGATCTAGATACCCTGCATGTATACCACAATTTCTGATATTGTATATAGAGTTGACAATACATGATTCTATTTTTTTTTTTTTTCACTTTTTCCATCATGGATCTTTGCGATTCTTTCAATTATATTATGTGCATTTTGCATTATCTTTCTAAAAAGAAGTAAAAAAGGTATAAATGGTTTTATTGACTGGGCACTCAACATTAGTAGTCAATGGCCTTGATTGGATCCTGACCTAGATGCTGACTTACATATCTTTTATCCTGCAGCTTCTTCCAAGGGAACGTAAGAAGCAAGAGTATCTTGAAGCGGTAAAGAATCGCTACAAGCACCTTCCTGAGGTCAAGCGCATTTCAAGGTAAGCTGGGTTTCATACAGATAAACTCTTAAGTGGCCCTGGGCCATTGTCGATGAGTAGGAAAATGCCTAGAGAAAAGGTTCATGGTATATGGTCCCAGAGCACTAAATTACTAAAATAACCAGAAAGGGCATAAGTGGGGCCTATAAATGGCAGAAATGTGATCAGATGGGGCAGATGGTCCATGGAAGTTGACTTTTGCAGTTGATGAAAATCTTGGACATGCAATTTCTTAGACAATTACATTCATCCATGATAGCTGAGAAGCTAGGAAATCTATAGTGTTCATTTGATAGATCAATGTTGCATGAGGTATACCAGTTGTTGCAGACATGCAGAGTGGGGTTGAGTTGTCTCACCAAGTGCTAAGAAACCTCTCTGGCCAGATTAGACTCAATTAGGTTATTGTAATCAACACTACTTACTCTTGACCATCTTCTATATTTTCTGGTTGTCCAAAAGAACGTGATATAAAGTGGTTATTGTTATCTGATTGGGTATATCCTTGGTGGGATTCATGGAGTGATGGATCCCACCCCTGGCATGTGCATTACATGTACCATTATTAGACCATCCCTCTCTGGTCAACCTCTCAGGTACCTTCAGTTTTCTCATATGTGCATTTTTTTATCATTATGCAACCCACCCGGTATCAAAATTGCAGGTTTAAAGCAATCCAACGAACATTTTTTTTATTACAGATCTTATTTGACCAAAGCACTGTATTAAATTTGGAAAATACTAATCGTTCATTTGCCCATCTTTGATAATGATTGTGCAGGCATAGGCACTTACCAAAACCAATATATAAGGCCGCTGCTCTCAGACGCACCATGACTGAAGCTGAGAGGAAAAGAGAGGAAAGGAGGAAAGCTCACAGCACCCCAGGAAGCATGCCCACAGAGCCATTACGGAAAAGAAGAATCATCCAAGAGGTTGAGTGAATGCTGTCAGTGTTGCAGTGGGAATTCTTTGGAGCAGCACACTTCTCAGATTTCAGGCTATGTTATGTGTCGATCTAGTTTCTCTTCTCAGCTCTAACACAGGTGAAACCTTGGATGAATCTTTCTGGGATATGAGAATTAGTCATTTCTCTGTGCTCGGTATGATTTAGAATTCCCAAGCAAGGATGACAATCCGCCTTCTGTATGCAACAATTTTGGTAGACACATAAATTTTATTGACATATGTAATATATAATCGTAATTGTAATTGAAATTTATTGAGAAGCAAAGGTTGTTTAATCAGTGTTACTTAATTTTGTGTTTATCTGGATATTTTGGAGTTTAAACCGCAAGGTCCACAACATGAAGCATAAAGCTTGTTGACCTAGAATGTTGCTCTGCCATTTTGTCTATGTAAAGCCATATCCAGCACCTATTCTACAGTCTTACAAAAAGCGTACTCCGGGTGATCTTAACAATTTGATCCGATGGAGAATGCCCTCTTCTGCTGCATTTTTATAGAGGGCTGTTGGCACCGAGGGAGGTGTCATTTTATTGAAAGGAGGAGATTACTTAGGTGGACCCATCAAATGGTGGCTGACCCTCTGCTCAGCTTCTACATGTACGCCAGTCAGGTTGAAGAGAGATGTAATTGTGGCTGTCCACACCAATAATGCCCGGCTTTCTGCAAGTCCACATCAAAATATGTTTGATCATTTTCTTCTCCAGTAGTCTGTTTCTCGTTTTTCATCAATTGCAGAACCAGTCTCCTCAAGAACGGTTAGGCTACCCTTTTAGCAGTTCTAAAGCTAATTGAAGCTGTAGCTTGCGTCAAATAATTAGGCCAACGAAATCAAATCAACATCTTCTACATTTATTTTTCCTCTATTGACGATTTATCTGAGTAAAATTTATTAGAATTTAGAAAACATTTGGTGTGAGGCATGACTTTGATATCAAATTCCCTCGACCACTTTCAATGCCCAAAGTTGGGTTTTGCTTTTTCTTTTGATCTTCCACGAGGAACCCATCATATCATGCTCATAGAACCTTGCTGCGCGCAATGTGGCTGTTATTGGTGAGAGGTTATCAGTCAAAAGATGATGGACCGAATCAGGTTATTCCTTATATATATATTATCAGGTTATTCAACTGTATGTATCTAACACTTTGGGATCTGGGGTTATCTTAGCTTTTGAATCAAACAGAATTTTTCTGTATGAGACGTGTGTAATGTAAAGGAACCAAATTCATTGGAGGCAGGCTTTATTTGGCCTCGGGAAGGAACTTAAATGCAAGTGCAACAGGGAGAGGTCATTTATTTAATCGGTTCCATGATCCTATATGGAGTTGCATTTTCTATTGGAAGTAACAATTCTAATAATTCAGTATTAGTACAATCTTTAAAGTCGAGAATTTCAAGTTTTCAACTTAATAAAATCAAAACTGAGTGAACCGAGTCAATGAGGTGCCGTTATGGTGTTTCTTGAAGGTAGTTGAGGCCTCCCATTTTATTGTGCAAGGTAGTGTGCTAAGCTACCTCCAAGATACAACCAAACTTGATTCAACTTCTTGTCTCTCAAAGGGCTTGCACTACCACGCAGAGATGTATGATACATCCCTTAGAAACTTATTCCCAAGGTAAGTTGACTAGCCCTGTATGGTCTAGCTTGCTTAACAAGCCTTATTATTATAATTATTATTATTGGGATATCAGGCTATTCGCAACTTAGCCTATTCAAGAATCAGGTTCAATAAAAAAACAGGGCCTCAATCGCGAATCAGGCTCATTCATGATTCAACGGGCCTTAGTTGTGAATCTTGTCTCGGAGCGGTTCAATTAGTCGTGATTCCATCCCATAGTGAACCCATCATTTATTTGTGACTAACCCAAATTCTATGAGAGCTCATCTGGAGCATTGAAAAGGAATCTTGTGACAGCTAATGTGACTCTATAATGATGTGCATGTGTGAAGTGAAAAATGCACCTCAAGCTCCCTAACGCCCAAGCCCTTTCCCATACATGCACCTGTACCCATGCCCAAGCCCGAGCCTATGCTCATGCACATGCATGTGCGTGTGTGCATGTGCATGTGGGCAAGGTGCATAGCACCTTGCTGCGCTGCAGCTACACAGTATAAAGTGTTCACAAATACACAAGGGGGATGGATTAACTTATATTCTGTTTTTGTAGTATAACCCAACCAATGTGGGACTAAAAGAAATGAAGAAGAAATCAAAATTTTAAAAACAATATTTGAAAATGATTGCAAAAACAAGAATTCGATTAGCTCAAAAACACCTTCAATTTCAACAATTGCTCACTTGTTTTCAATTTTTTTGAAAATAGTTATTAAAGGCAATGAGGTCCCATGTGCATCAGACCCTGGAACCAACACCTTGTGTAAAAGACTGTTGTCCATCTAAGAGTGAGTGGAGTACCCTGGAACTGAAATCTCGTTGACAAACCCAATTTGTTACACACACAATCATCTTGAGAGAGTTTACACATCATAAATTTCAATACTTTAAGGTTTGTATACTATCTCAACACTCTAGAGATAACTTGAATCTCATAGAAAGTGACAAGCTTCCACACTTAAAAAGGTGAGTCTCATATTTCATATACTAGCGCCTAACTTAGGGTGTAAGGAACTCTTTTAAGAACCATTAAGAACATGTTTCAGCTCAACCTAAGTATCGTTTCAACTCAACCTCATTATCATTTCAACCCAACCTCATTATCATTTCAACCCAACTCCAAAGCCTACCAAGAACTCATTAAGAGAACCCGATTTTCATCTTCTCATCCATGGTCCTTGATTTCAGGCCTAAGCATTACTCATCTATATGATAACCAACTATAGGTTTTCCATAGGAACATAATTATTTTATTAAAAAAAACACTTATGCTTTTGCAACTATACATGGCTTGTTTGCCCATTGAACATTCAGACAATTATGTTTGTTTCCCATTGAACCTAAACAACTAGATTAGGTGTCCACTAGTACAACCTACATGCTTAACAGTTTCATTCCCCGGACGTATCGAAAGTTAACTAATTCCTAAGGCCTTTGGATAAAGGATCTACCAAATTCACAATAGACTTCACAAACTGTATGACTACAATGCCATTAGTTAATGGTTATTAGATCCTTCACGTGATTTTGCTTCAAGTCTATCATCCTGAACTTTCTATTATAATTCTCACTATTAGCTTTCAGCAAAGCCACTTGATTGTCAATTTATGGTTATAGGATTGTAAGGTTATTCCAGGGGAGAGTTTAACCATACAACATAGGCTAATGGTATTAGATGTTCGAATTAATAGATGGAAAAGAAAGAAACGAAAAATTAGCAAAATTTAGAGATAAATTGAAAAAGGAGGGGAAATGAAATTTAGAAGAAGAGATAAATATCATGTGGAATGAAATGGCTGGTTGCATTAAAAGAAGTAGCAAAAGAGGTTCTTGGAGAATCTGGAGGGAAAGTGCAATCATCAAAAGAAACTTGGTGGTGGAATGATGAAGTCCAAAAAACTATTAGAGATAAAAGATATTGTTATAAGAATGAATACAAGACTAAAAATATAGAAGACCTAGAAAGATATAAAAATGCTAAAAAAGAAGCTAGAAAAGTTGTAAGCGATGCAAAATTCAAGGCATATGATGACCTATATCATAAGTTAGGTACTAAGGAGGGTGAGATGGGTGTATATAAACTT
>JAOXJP010229486.1:0-10942 GCA_025762735.1 Platanus orientalis | reverse complement strand
GGTCCCACGTGATTTGCTAGTTGATTTTTAACTTCCTACAAAATAAGATATGCATTAATACACCATTTTAAGCATAAAAATAAACAATGAAAAATCTCATATATCTATGTGTAAAATGCATAATAAATGCAAAATAGATGTGATAATGCCTACTCAAACTATGACAATACTACAATTTTAAGCTATTATCACCTGGTTGTCTCAAATTACCTCACATGTCGCATCCTCATCAACAATGGTAGCTAGATCGATATCCTTTACCTCCTCACCTTTGACTAGATGGGAATCGGGCGAGACAAGCTTCGGTCTGTCTAAACACCATTGGTAGGATTTACTGGGGACCGGTTGCTTCCGATAGGGACGATCGGCTTGCCCATCACAGCCGGCACGGGAGAATGTCAGACCACCCGAGTGATAGAATTTCTGGTGGTCAATTGCCCCTCGGCCTATAACGTAATACTCAAGAGACCCACATTGAACCGACTCAAAGCAATCACATCGACGTACCATCTGTTAATGCACTTCCCAATGGAGAAAGGAATCAGGGAGGTCAGAGGGGACCAAGTACTAGCTAGGTAGTGCTATATGGCTTCGCTCAAAGGGGAGCCATCAATCTCTAAGGAGAATATTTCGATTGAAAGGCCTAGAAGTCTGAGATGAGAGGTCTCGGGCAATAGCGGAGCCCAAGGGAGAGCTGGAAGACATCATCCTCGACACCAACGCACCAGAAGGAACTACTCGGGTGGGGGTAGACCTGCCAAAAAAGTTCAAGGCATGGCTTTGAGACTTTCTTATCAGAAACTGGGATGTGTTCGCTTAGACACACGAGGATATGTCGGGGATAGACCCCCAAGTGGCCGTGCACAAATTGAACGTGAACTCGGCCTTGAAGCCGTGCACAAATAGAGGAAAATAAACTTTACCCCAGAACATAACCAAGCACTTGCGAAAGAGGTGGAGAAGCTGCTAGCAGCCAGTTTCATGAAGAAAGTTTACTACCCCGACTGGCTAGCCAACGTTGTGATGGTATAGAAGTCAAATAGAAAATGGAAAATGTGCATTAACTTGACCGACCTGAATAAAGCATGCCCAAAGCATAGCTTCCCGCTACCCAGGATCGAGGCCCTGGTCAATTCAACAGTCGACCACTAAACCCTTAGCTTTATGAATGCTTTTTTGGGGTATAACTAGATCAAGATGCACGAGCCCGACTAAGAGAAAACCGCGTTTATTATCGACCAGGGGCTCTACTGCTACCGAGTCATGCCATTCAGATTGAAGAACGTCAGGGCGACCAACCAGAGACAGGTCAACAAAATGTTCTTGGGCTAAATCGGTAGGAACATTGAGGTGTACGTGGACGACATGCTGGTAAAAAGTCTTCAAATTGAACAACACCTTTCAGACCTAGACAAGACTTTCTATACTTTGAGAAAGTACAAAATGAAGCTTAATCCTAGTAAATGCGCTTTTGGGGTGTCAGTCGAAAAGTTCTTTGGGTTCGTAGTGTCCCAAAGAGGGATAGAAGCCAACCTCGAGAAGGTGAAGGTGATACTCGAGATGCAACCGCCGAGAAACACGAAGGAAGTACAACGCTTAGCCAAAAGAATTGTGGCCCTTAACGGCTTCATATCTCATTCCATTGATAAATTTTCCCCCTTTTTTGCCTGTTGAGAAAGGCCTTCCACTGGGACAAGGAGTACGACAGGGCCTTCGGCAAGCTCAAAAACTACCTCAGCCGCCTACCAATGGTCAACCAGCCGAAGCATGGGGAAATACTCTACCTATACCTATCAGTCTCGAAAATAGCCTCAAGCTCGGTGTTGGTAAGAGAAGAGGCCGAGGTGCAAGCTTTAGTGTACTACACTAGTAGAGCCTTTAGGGGAATAGAAGAAAAGTACCCGAGGGAAGAAAAAATGGCCTTAGCTTTGGTCGCCACTGCTCGAAGGCTAAGACCATATTTCCAATCCCATGCCATCCAAGTCCTGACGGATCAGCCACTTCGGACGATATTGCATAAGCCCGAGACTTCAGGGAGGCTAGTGAAGTGGTCGATAGAGTTAAGCGAGTTCGACATTGAGTACTGCCCACAGAGAGCAATTAAGGGCCCAGCCATCGTCGACTTCATTGCTGAGTATACCTATGACCCGATGGTCAAGCCTGAGGCTCAAGACACATAGGCAAAAGAGATCGACCGGGAAGAGTGGGTCATGCATGTAGATGGATCGTCCACCAGCATCACTGCCGGTGGTGGAGTCGTCCTGATTACACCAGAGAAAGATAAACTCGAATACGCCATAAGGTTTGGGTTTAAAGCAACCAACTACGAGGCCGAGTATGAGTCAATGATCACAGGGCTGCTCCTTGCCCGCGAGCTTGGGGCAAAAAGGATAAAAGTCAGAAGTGACTCACAACTGGTGGTCGGATAGGTATAAGGAGAGTACGACGTGAAGGATGATCGAATGAGGCAGTATCTCACCGTAGTAGAGAGAGAAAAGTCCCAATTCACGCGTTTTGTCATATAGCGAGTCCCATGAGGGGAAAACGAAGACATCGATAGGCTAGCCAACCTCGCATCATCCGCTTCTGAAAGCCTGGCCCCAGGGATTATGGTGGAGCATCTTCCCCAATTGAGTATCAAGGTGAAAGAGGACAAGGAGGTCAACGTGACTAGCCCTGAACCTGGGTGGGTTGTCGGGATCCTGGAATATCTAAATGATGGCCAACTGCTAGAAGACAGGGAAGAAGCCAGAAAAATCAGGATATGGCTAGTTGCTTGGCGGCGTCCTCTACAAAAGAAGCTTTACTCTCCCCTTGCTTAGATGCTTATCAGAGGAAGAAGCCGACTACGTGCTCCGAGAAATTCATGAAAGGATATGTGGTAATAACTCGGGGGGCGGATGTATGGCCCACAAGGCAATCAGAGCTGGGTACTATTGACCCTCAATGTAAAAAGATGTTTCCCGTCTCGCCTAAAAATACGATAGGTGCCAGCAATTTGCAATGTCCCAAGAAGGCCGACAGAAGAATTAACTTCGATAACAGGACCGTGGCCCTTCACATAGTGGGGAATCGACATAGTCGGGCCACTCCCCAGGGGAAAAGGGTAAGTGACATTCTTAGTGGTGGCCATCGACTACTTCACCAAGTGGGTAGAAGCTGAAGCCCTGGCAAAAATCACCAAGAGAAATATTCAAGACTTTACCTGGAAGTCTATCATCTGTCGGTTTGGTATTCCCTAAGTCATCATCACCGACAATGGGAAACAGTTCGACAATGCCTGGTACTGGGAGTTCTGCGTCAGACTCGGTATCAAAAACCACTTTTTGTCGCCAATGCACCCTTAGGCCAATGGCCAGGTAGAAGTCACAAACAGAACTCTGCTGAGTATGATCAAGAAAAGACTCAAAAGTTTGAAAGGCCTTTAGCCCGAGGAACTCCCGAGTGTCCTATGCCTACCGCACCACTATAAGAACTTTTATGGGGGAGACTCCTTTTTCGTTGGCTCTTAGAACCGAGGCGGTGGTGCCAGTGGAAATTGGGATATCCTCACATAGAACGGCAAGCTTCGACCCAAAAAGGAGCGAAGAAGGGCTTAGAAACAACTTCAACTTGCTTGAGGAAAAGAGAAATGAAGCCGTCCTACGAGTAGTGGCTTACAAACAAAAAATGGCCAAGTACTACAATCCTGGGTGAAGGCAAGGAGGTTCGCTGTCGGGGACCTGGTTCTCAGAAAAGTAACGCAAGCAACCTAAGACCCGACAGAGGGAAAGTTTAGGCCAAATTGGGAAGGACCATACCGGGTAACGCAATGTAAGAGGCTAGGACCTACCACCTAGAAACCATGCAAGGGGAGCCCTTACCGCGACCATAGAATGTAGAACACTTGAAAAAAATTTATCAATGAAATTAAAGTGCAATGTCAATTATTAATGTGTCCTGAATTATGTAGTGTTGACAATGATTACCAACCTTCAGGTCATGAGGACGACCCCAAGGCCACGAGGATGGCACAACCTTCGACCTCAGGATATAAGACTAGCCCCGAAAGATGCAAACAACTTTTGGGTCATGAGGATGACCCCAAAGCCACGAGGATGGCACGACCTTCGACCTCAGGCTAAAAGACTAGCCCTGGATGATGCAACCAACCTTCAGGTCACAAGGATGACCCCAAAGCCACGAGGATGGCCCTGAGACCACGAAGGTGGCACGTCCGATAGTGGGTTACAAGACTAACCCATAGGTCACAAGGATGACCCATCCCATGTTATGAAATTAACCCCATGAAGGGACCCCCTAGGCAAGAAAAGGCAAAGGAACAGCCTTGTGAGATAACCTGAGTCGGACGGGGAATGATTGCATTGCAATCCTCTGCCACTAAGTAAGTACGTCTACACCCCCCACTTATGTGTTGATACTACATTTAGAATACTCGAGCCGGTATTCATTCAATCTTGACTCTAGGAATCTTCATTATTAACCCTCCCCTCACTGCTCAGGGAATAGTTGGTTGAACACTAAAACCAACACTTTGATTATTTTTACACAAAGAATACGAAAAACAAAAATGACACGGAACGTAACTCCAAAAGATTTCATTATGAAAAAATAGGTTACAAAAAAAAATGAAACAACTACTCCTTGGGGTTAGCATCCCTAGTTACATCCCCCGGGGTAGATTCCCTAGGCACGACTATTGAAACTTCGACCACTGCCATGGTCGTTGTTTCTTGATCTCCACCGATGGCCGCTTCGACGGCATCCTGGTTGACCTCTTCCTCTTCTTCCTCAGCTTTAGCCTCGATTTCTCTAGACCCAATAACTATGAAATCAATATTGGGGAATCGCTCTACCGCGAGATCCCAAAATTCCTCGAAGCCCTCCCAGAAACAGTTACCCCGGATGAAACCGAAAGTGCCCGAAGCCAAGTACTTGGCCTCCACCTTCTGGGAGGCTTCCTCTCGTGCCTCCTGCCTCACCCTCTCTTTTTTAGCATCGAGCTCCAGGCGCACCCACTCTAGGGTCTCCTCCACGGCCTTCTTCCTTGTGTTCTCAATAGTTGCCTTGAGGTCATTCTTGGCCTTGATGCACTAGTTCCTCTCGACCTCGACTTCATTTCTAGTATGACTGATCTCTGCCTCAGAATCTCGCAGGCGGAGACTCAGGTTCTTGATACTAGCCTCCTGCTCGGGGCCTTCCTCGTCAAACTGGAGCAGGACTGCTCCGACCATTTTAGCTTCCTCTTGAGACAGTCGATAGTTGACTTTGCCTCCCCCTTCAGAGCCAGATACTCATTCCTAACTTTAGCCAGGCAGCTAAGGTTATTTTTCCTGACCTGCTCGCAGTATCTATACCTCTCGAAAGAGGTAGCCATTAGAGCCACGGTCTACAACAAATAAAATCAAGGTTTTAGGAAAAAAATAATAATAAAATAAAATACGAGTAAGGCAAGAAAGGCACAAACGACAGGACTTCTTACCTTGGCCATGTAGTGCATCATATCTCTGTTCACACCGGTCGGGGAGAGACGCCTTTTTAAATACTTGACGTCGGAGAGAGGAACACATTCTAAGAGACGTGAGCCCCCTAGGCCAGCCCACAGCAGCCAGTAGTCTGACTCAAGGATGGAATCATCTGCCTCCTAGTCTGGAATAGATGAAGAGTAGGGCGGAGCCGAGGTCGATGTCACAGTTACAAAAGAACGGACCCCAAAGATGGGGGAATGGGCCACCAGAGCTGTGGGAGCAGGCACTTCCATAGAAGGGGCACCGGAGGTGACTGGGGGAGTTGTCAACTGGGAGATCGCTGCCTGGACCCCGGCTAGGAGGGAGGAGGTGCCGTCAATGTCATCCAAATCAACAACTGAGATGGTGGCAGGGGCGGTAACTAGAGCAGAGGAAGCCAAGGCCACCTCGATGAGCAGGGCTCAGAAGAACCCCCTAGGGCAACAGTGCGTTTCCTCTTCTTTGTGGCCATAGATGCCCCCGCTTGGGTGGTCATCGGCTGAACAACCTTTTTCCCCCCTTAGCTGCTTCCCTGATCTCCTTTGCCTTGGTAAGGTAGCTCCTATCGGTTTTCATTGCTGCACAAAAATGTACCCAAGACCAGAGATTAGTATACACAGAGAAAGAAAAGGAAAGGAACAGCCTAGTATGGGGCTCTATCTACCCAGGTTAGGCCTAAATCCTCACTGAAAGAGTTGGTCGGGAGAGGCAAGGTTTGGGAAGGAGTGAATAGGGTAATTCACCACCCTCTTTATGCGATCCTCCTCCTCACCAAATGACTCGCTTGCTTCGATATCTACAAAAAGGGGGGGTAAGTCAGAGACAAGATAATAGAATGAAAATACACGATGGGTTGTAACGAAATAGCAACTTACCCACCGGGCTGTCGGCTAAAGCTCAATGTCGATTGAACTTTACTTTAAGAACCTCTCTTGGGGGACTTTCCCAATCCTTACCTGCAACAAAGAAGTTTCGAGTCTTCCACCCACTGTTTGAGCTCAGGAGCCCAGTTACCAAGGTTAGTGGTGGGTCCCAGCTGGCAAAGAAGAACCACCCCGGTTCTTACTCTTTGACAGTGTAACAATGAAAAAACTCGCTGAGAGTAAGGTGGTGCTGCCCTTGGAAGGTCAGCTCCCACAGGACCAAGCACCCGATGGTTATCCGCCAAGAATTGGGCATCAACTGCCCAGGTGCTAATCCAAGATAAAGCAACAGTTCCCTGAGGAAACTAGGCACTAAGAACCTAAGGCCTGCCATGAGGGCCTGTTCATACAATGTGACACTACCACCGGGGGTTTCAAAAGCCCGAGCCTCATGAGGGATGGTGAGAACTATCCCCTCGGGGATTTGGTATGTGGTATAGTATCGAGAAATGGTATTTTCCCTAAACTCAGAGCTGTACTAAGCATCTTTAAAGTTCTCCTCAGGGGCAATTTTCCCTACAGCCCTTGGGAACTAGTTGAAGTAGACTCGGTAGCCTGCCCTGAGGGAAATTGTTGGACTTCTGATAAGTCATCGACTCCATCAACCATTTGGTCAACGGTATCCCTATACACTATCTATATAAAAAGTAGACACCAGGAAGGGCAAACTAGAGTCAAAATAAAAACAACCGAAAAAGAGAAGACCGGCTAACGGCAATCAATAAATATAAGAAAAGTAAGAGAACATTGGAGAAGAAAGAAGGGACTCGACGATGAATAAAAAAAAGGGTAAGGAAAAGAGACAAGAGCAAACAAAATAGAGGGGTTTGAAGAGAAGGTACCTTCACGAGAAATGGAGGTGAACACACCAGAGTATGGCGAATAACAGCCGTTTGGCGAGAATAGGCTGCCAAGGGATGAGCAACAGAGGGGCGAATGCTTTAAGTGCTGCTTCTGGAGCACGGGGGGTTATCAGAAATCGCCTCAGAAACAAGGGGCTAGAAACAAAGACGAAGAAAATCGAAGTGAAGGTAAAGGACACATTTATAGGAAACCCATGCTATTCCCGACCCTACATGTGCCGTCCATCCGATGGCTAGGAAAATAAGACTGGGACACAAGGTGATGCGTGAATCCCTAAAATTCAAAAGGCTTAAGCGACAACCATTGAATGACCTAGAAACCTAAAACAACGTGACGCTTGATCTAACCTCCTATCGGCGCATGCACGGCCTCTCGGTTCTTGAGATGCATTAAAATGCGAGGCCATCATTAGTGCCCATCCCAACTAACACCTCAACAATCAAAACAACACGCCACCCACACCAAAGTAGTAAAATTATAAGTGCAAACGATTCTTATTCCCGGCCATCGTAGACTCGTACTCGGGAATAGGAGGCAGCTGATGGTGAAAAATACCATGACCTTATAAAAACAAGACCCGAGAGATCGACCCTACAAGGAAAATACCTGGGGGCCCCAAAGATTCTAGCCCTCAGCCCCCACAACTACAGAGACTGAAACCCTAACCATGAACCAGAACTGCCCTACAGCTACTCGAGTGAGTGTGTCAACAATCCCAACCCTCATGTATGGCACTCGACACTCAAAGGTCGCTCGGGGCCCCAAGGCCCTAGATGCCGGGGGCAATGATCCCGACTGAGTCAGCCTAAAGATAGGCATGATTTGAAAAACCGTTATACGGAGTGCATAACCTTTGCAACAGATCTACTAACAGACCTGCCAGTCCTGAGAAAAGGACAGGCATGCCTAGAGAAAATGTACCAAAAATCATGGGAGACAGGGACGTACAAGGGTATGGGGGGCGACGATGTGCGAGGGTGGAGGGGGAGAGTGACACGTGGTTTTCATCACTATTCACCCTAATCCAAGTCTATAAATAGAGGCATCGGCTTATTACTTAGGGGGAGAGGTAAGAAAACCTTAACAGTAAAAAGGCTCCATCTATAGTCCCCTTGATCTCCTTAACTTGATTATCAGAGAGCTAGAAGCTGGCCCACTACTGGCCCTGGCTTCTTGATGCCATGTTATCTAATGTATGTAGGAACAGATCAATCGAGGACCTAGGCTAACTGTGGACCATCTGGTTGGCGTGAAGGGAGGCTATTTCTCGGTACGCCATTAGTTGGCGCTGTCTGTGGGAATCGATTGGTTTTTTGCAGTACTGAAGGTCCGTATGGTCAACACTAGGTCCATGGTGGCTCAACATGACCTCGCCAATGGAGTCGAAGGACTAGAAGCCTCTGTTTCTAATGGAGCATGCTACGAAACCCTGAGGGTCGACATGCTTGAGTGAAAGATCCAGGGGTTCACAAAAAATGTACAGTTGCTGATGGAGCAGAACAGAGAAATCATATTGGAGATGAGAGGTCGGAGGGGCATGCTAGGAGATGAAGATGTAGGGCGGCCAGGGTCTTACATTCCTTCAGACCAGAGCCAGGACCAAATACACGAAAACAAAAGCGCCTCGGTGTCCCACCTTTGAGAAAGCAGCCTAGAAGAGAGAACCTGTATCCTAGGATCCTGGGAAGAGAAGATGGAGGATGTAAGGAAAGAAATGGCATCCATAAGGGAGGTGCTGAAACGTAAAGCACCAGTCACCGCCGACGAGCTCATCCAGAGAGCGGATTACCCTTTCACTGCAGAAGTGATGGCCTGGCTCCTCCCCGAAAAGTTTAAGCCACCGCAGATGAAGATGTTTGACAGAAGCAAGGACCCCTTGGATCACCTAGAAGCCTACAAAACGTACATGAGCCTCTAGGCAGTGCCTGACAAAATAATGTGCTGGGCGTTTCCAACGACAATCAAAAGGCCCGCTAGAGTCTGGTTTAGCTGGTTGAAACCTGAAAGCATATCTAACTTCATAGAACTAAGACAATAATTTATTGGCTACTTTATCGACTGCCAGCGGCGTCTTAAGCCGGTGACCCACCTCCTGAACATCAAGCAGAATAGGGGGAGCCATTGTGGGATTATATGTCCTGATATAACAAGGAGGCCCTGCAAGTTGATGATGCCAATGAGAGGATGATCGTGATAGCCTTGATGGCGGGTTTAGCCCCATCTAGACTTTTGTTCTCTCTATCCAAGAACCCCCCAACCTGGCTAACCGATCTCATGGTGAAGGCGCAACAACACATGAACACCGAGGATACCCTTACTCTCAGACAAGAACGAGATGCCGGGTCAAACCCTTAGCATGACAAAAGGAAAAGGGAACCACAGCAAGATCCCCAGAAAAAAAGGGTCCCCGGGTAAGGGACGACGGTGGTATTCACAAGACAAGGCCACTAGTTAACCTTCCCCCGAGTAAGTTCTACAATTACACCCCTCTTAATGCACCCGTGGAATAAGTATTTGTGCACATAAGAGACGACTAGAGCATCAAATGGCCCGAGAGAATCCACGCCCCGCTAGAAAAGAGGAGCCACGACAAGTACTACCGATTCCATCGGGATCATGACACCAATGACTGCTTTGACTTGAATGAGCAGATTGAGGCTCTGATTCAGAGAGGTCAATTACAGAGGTTTGTCACAGGACAACATCAGTTTAGGTACGAGAGTGCTAGTCGAGATCCCCCAACTCGAGAAGAAAGAAGGCCTGAGGGGGCCTATAGGGGAGATAAGGGTGATATCCGGAAGCTTCGCGGGAGGAGGTGAATCTAGCTCAGCCAGGAAGTCGTACGTGAGGTAGATCCATGCAGAAGGGGGTCTACAACTTATGGCGATAGACAGGCCGACCAAGCAACTCAAATCAGGATGCCCACCCATCATCTTCTCGGCGGAAGATGCCCAAGGGTAAGCCAACCGCACAACGACCCTTTAGTGGTGACCCTGGTGCTACGTTTTGAATAATGCACTCCAAAGAGCACACTACTCAGAGCAGAATAACCCCAAGTGCAGAGTGTAGCAAAGTAGTAAAAATCCGGTAAGACCGGGGTCGATCCACAGGGACTGAAGAACGAACAACCACAAGAAAAAAATAAAATAGAAAATTAGTAAGAATAAAGAAAAGAGAGGGTTTGATTGTGACCTTAAGGTAAAAAAAATTAAATAGGCTAATTCTAAAGAAATGACAAAAATGAACTATAGAGTTATAGATTAAATCAGGAGATGAGCACTAGGGGTTCGGGGCTACGCATGGAAATTCATAAATAAAGTTTGATTAAGTTATCTTAGTTGGGGGAGAATGATGTGTTCTTCCCAACCAAAGTATTTGGCAATAAAAACAGGGAATATCTTAACCTTCAAATTATGCAGTTGTTGATTAGTCATTAAAGGGTTCACTAACACAACATAGAGATTCTCTCTAGCATCCAGCATAACCAGGGTCAACGTTGGAACGTAGAGAATCGACTGGTGTGTAAGCATCTCCTTGAGAGGATAAATCAAGAAACTACATAATTTTTTACATCACAGATTATCATTAAAGAGTATTCATTCAATGACTATTTAAAGACATGCAAAACCATGTTATCATGTTGTAGAA
>JAOXJP010229485.1:0-10943 GCA_025762735.1 Platanus orientalis | reverse complement strand
GAATATTTGTTTGGATGATTTTACTCCCAACACAACACGTGTAAGCTTATAATTCATCATAGACATTACAAAGACGTTTTCATCATAGCACATTTGCTGTTTTTTTTTTGTTATAATTTTTTCTGTTAATATGTTTTCTCTCTTCTAATAGATAAAAAGAAAAAAAAAATCAATATATGATGATAGGTCTTTATAAACTCTATTCTAACCACTTGAGCAATCTGATTACCGTGGTCTTTTGACGTAGCCAGACTTGGTAGTCTAGCTTATTAGGTACTTTTCTGTGTGTGTTGACTCAGGCCTATGTAGGCGTGTCATTCATTAACACATGATGTGTTTTTGAATTTGGTTTGTTTGTTTGTTTGTTTGGTTTTTTCTTTTTTTTTACACTTAAAACACTTTTTTGAACCCCCAACACAACATGTGTCAGCTTATAATTTACCATAAACACTGCAAATACTTTGTCATCACAAAACATTTTTTTTCACTTTTTTCTTAGAATTTGAAGGAGGCACCCCAGCACACCCCCCCCCCCCAATTGACCCCCCTGTCCCTATGTGACTCTGCCACCTATAAACACTAAAGACACTTTGTCATCACAAAACATTTTTTTTCCTTTGTTTTTTTTTTGGGTATTTGAGGGAGGGCAACTGGCCCCTTGCTCCAACGTGAGCCCAGCTTCTGCACACAAAATCCGTGTACAAAGCATGCACACGGACCAAGGGGTGGACACATCAGTGTTGAAAAATGATTTACATTTTTTGGGGGGTGCTTATCACTTTTCGGCGCTAATGTGTTCACCCCTTGGTCCGTGTGCAGGCTTTGCACATGGATTTTGTGAGCACAAAATCCAGACTGCCCCAACGTGGCTCCGCCGCTGCCCGAGTTCAAGGGTCTTTCTATCAATTATATTTCTAGGGATATTTTCTCTAGTGTTTTCTTTTGAGTCTTTTTCATTTGTTTTGTTTGGTTTGGAAAGCTTGTTTATCCCTTTTTTCTTTGTATTTTCTCTCGTTTCTGATTTTAGTATAATCATTATTCATAACAAAAATTGTATATTTTTAGCCTTTTTTATTTATTTTTTTTTAACCTTTATGGAGGCTCTTTTTTCTTAAAAATAAACAATTTCAAAAATAAATAAAAATTGAGAATATCTTTTTATCATATATATATATATATATATATATATATATTATAGAAAAAGGGTATCGACCAGTACAAGCAATCGTAATTATGGGTAATCCAAAGTTGGATCAAGATATTACTATATAAGAGAATATTGAAATACAATTATAATTATATTAGTTATGATTTGACAGAAAGTTAATAGTTCTGCCAGATTTTTTCTCTTCTAGATCGTTCCTCACCACACTTAAGATCTGTCTTTTTATCCATTATTTGTGGGGCGTTAACAATGTCTTCTTTAATTGGTGTGGGTACAAGAGAACCGTTTCTCTGGATCTCCTACCCAGTCTGGGCTGTTTGTCGTCACTTGTACACGTTAAGTCATTCATCACAAATCATATTCTGCCCCAGCAGAAGAAGAAACTCGTACTCCTACCTTCCATCCAATTCTTCCTATGGCCGTCCATTTTCTTTTCTTCAAGTTCCACCTGCTTACTATTCTTCTCCTATTGGCTAACACTGATCCAGCTTTGTGTTACTACACGTCTATCTTCAGTTTTGGTGATTCGCTGGCCGACACCGGTAATTTACTCCATTTAGAAGCCGATAATCCCTCGTTCCTAAGCAGATTTCCCTATGGAATGACATACTTTCATCGTCCCACTGGTCAATGCTCCAATGGCCGGTTGGTTGTCGATTTCATCGGTGCGTATTTTATGTTATGTTATGTTCTACCAGCGTATGATGGGTGAAAGCCACCCTGCCTTTAGCCCATCCATCTTCCAGCTTTACAAGATTTTGAAACTGTCAGTGTCCCTTACCGTATATTTTATGTTATTGAAAATGAAGGAGGTGTGTTTTGTGACTACAGCCCAATATCTACGACTGCCATTGTTACCTCCATATCTTCAAGAGAGAGGCCAAGATTTCCGGCATGGAGTGAATTTTGCAGTTGGAGGAGCAACAGCATTGGATGATGCCTTCTTTAGACAGAGAGGCATTCATAATGACTACACCAACAATTCTCTTGGAATTCAACTCGACGGGTTCAGATAACTCTTGCCTTCTCTCTGCTATCCATCCTCAAGTAAGGATCTCTCGCTTTCTCATCTATTTATTTATAAATTTTGATACAGTGGGGAATTAATTATATATTCATGTGAGGGGGGCACTTTCTAAACATCATATTAGAACCCAATCTGGGGGTAAAAAGTCCCTACTCATGGGGATTTCTCATTGAAGTGCAACCTGTTAATTTATCTTAAGAAAAAAAGCAGGAGGAGCAAATGACCCTTCTAATCTGCCCTTTTCTTCTAAAGTCGACCCGGTTAAAAATTATAATTTTTGGACAGTTTTGTTATTATTTATGAGAGATAACTCGTATGTTCCACAGGCTGCAAAGACTTCTTCGGTAAATCTCTATTTCTTGTGGGAGAGATTGGGGGTATCGATTACAACCACCCTTTGCTTCAGCGGAGAAGCCTAGAAGAGATTCAATCCTTTGTGCCATCTCCTCTGCAATCCAGGTGAAGATCCCATCTAAAAAATAAAACAGAAGAAAAAAGAAGGGGATAAAATTTGGCACCTGGCGGCATGTGCTTTTATATCAGAATACCGGGAACCTGTCCACAAATCAATAGACTGGCTGTAGATGTTTTTCTTTTTATTCCACGAAGCAAATGTTCTGTCTGGGATTTGGTGTCCAGGATGGTGTCTTGAACACTAGGAGATGACACGTAGGAGAAAATGGGCTGGAGTTAGAAGAAATATCAAATTCATGCCCATTTTGTTCTACATGTCATCCCTGGGGTCCAATATACCATCCTGGACAGCAAATTTGTTCCTCTTTTTAGTGATTCTTCTCGGTTTGGATTTTATACGCTGACCCTATCCTCCTCTAATCTCCGCCGAGGGTCAAACGGGCAGAAATATCAGCGCCGAAAGTCATTCACTTTTTGGGGGGAGTTTAAATCACTTCTGACGCTGCTGGCACCCCCTTGACCTCGGCCAAGAAAATTCTTGCCGGATTCTTCTCTTGCATGGAACGCTGGCAATTGTACAAAATTTTTTTTCCTGTTTTGTTGTTTTGTTTCTGTTTTGTTTTCCCTTTTCTTAAGAGGCGGGGACTTTATTACAAATGGGCTCAGCACACGGGTTGTTTGTATCCCAAGCCATTTCACCCCTCTTCTTTCCCGTACCTCTAGAGCCATAAAAAAGCATGGGTTTGGATGGGAGGAAGGAAATAGTGCACTTTCTAATTGAAATAATAAGAAGCATAAGTAGTGCTTATCCATAACAACATAAGCATATGAATCTTCCATGATCCTTGTATAACGATTCTTTTTTATAGGGCCACTTGGGCCCATGGACTACCGCAGCATGCAGGAGAGGCAGAGATCAACACAGTAACTTTCGGGATGTTGCCATGGATTTGACCCCAGGATCTCTTTATTAGAGGGGGTGATATCATCTGTGCCACCCCCCTGATGGGACACTTAGGGGGCCACCCCCCCTGATGGGACAAGGGAATCAATTCACTTTTTGGAGGTTTTTGATTCCCCTCCCTGAGTGTCCCATCAGGGAGGGTGCCGCAGATGATTTCAGACCCTATTGGAGAGGCTATGCTGCAACCATCTCTCCGGGAGAGGTGTTGTTATATATATACAACTGGTTTCTAAAAATGTTTTTTGTTTTTTTGATTTGCAAAACCCTAATTAAACTTTAGAACGTTTAAGTTTCAAAATACATGTTTAAAAGAAAACAATTAAGGCTGTGAGTGGCAGCCACCTGTAATGCAATCATTTCATTTGAGTTTCCTAAGTTTTATAGTCACAATGGAATGGTTTTGCAATGAAACAATTTAGATTTGTACCAATTTGTGCCTGATAACATTAATCATTTCATTTTATTGAAAAACGTGAGATGACTTCATTTCTAGTTAACAAATCAGTATAAATTTGAAATAGTTCGTCACAAATCATCACCTCATGGCTATAAATGCCTTGGGAAACTCAAATAAATTGATTACATTTCAGGTGACTGCCAAGCAGGCTATAAGGAAATTCTGTTAACAAATAGCCTTCGTCGTAAGTTGATATGGTACCACTTAAATGCATTATTTCCAAACTAATGCCTTCTTTGCTTACCAATTCATGAACCCTAGACGTTGATCGAGAATGGAGCAAACATAGTCCTGATCCCTGGGAATTTTCCAGTAGGCTGCTTCACAGTATATCTAATAGTCTTTGAAAGCCCAAATAAGGAAGACAATGACCCTCAAATTGGCTGTTTAAAATGGTTGAACGAGTTTGCACAGTACCACAATCATCTATTACAGGAAGAGTTGAATCATCTAAGAGATCGAGCTGCATCCTCATGTTTCCATCATCTATGCCAACTATTACAATGCGGCCAAGCGCTTTTACCACTCTCCATATGAATTTGGTATGTTCCCCTTCTGTCACAGTACGCCAACACAATTCGTTATAACCTGTTTGGCAGCCACTGTAATGTAATCATTTCATTTTAAATTTCCAAGGCATATGTAACCATGAGGTGATGTGAACTCATTCTAATTTATATTGATTTGTTAATTACAATTAGAAATGAAGTCATTTTAGGTATTTGTATAAAATGAAATGACTTGTGTTATCAAACACAAATCACTGCAAATCTTCATGAGTTTATTACTATCCATCCCTTTTTGACTAGAAATGCCTTGGGAAACTCAAATGAACTGATTTCATTACAGGTGGCCGTCAAACGCAGCCTTGCTAATTTTTCTCATTAGTAGAAGTAACATCACTTTATAATTTCCTACGTTAATTAACTTTCAATTTACATTTTATTTCACCAAAGCTATATCTATATCTATATCTATATCAGTATTGGCCTTCACAATACTGATCATAACGATAAACATTATTTATGCTATGGCAGCATTTCTTGGCCATTACCATTATAGAGGCGGTTGTAACTATTGTGATGCTGACAACAGTTTTTTTTTCTTCTAAATCTCATGTTTAAGCAGAAAGTAACTCCATTTTCCAACCCAATAAAAAAAGTTGAAAGTAACCACTAATGTGATTTGGCAGGATTTTCCCCCTTATCTTCCTTATGGCAGGATTTTCCAAGGGGTCTCTCGCAGCATGTTGTAGAGGTGAAGGTCCATAAAATTACTACTCGTCGGTCCACTGTGGCTATAGTGGTGCAAAAGTTTGTGAAGATCCGGGATTGTATGTGAATTGGGATGGTCAATTATCTGACTGAAGCAGCTTACGAAACGATTGCCACCGGTTTACTAGAAGGACCTTATGCCATATCTCCCCTTAATATTACCCATTTATCACCATTGCAGAATGTTGAGCATCCCTATTACATTTAGCCAACGATCCATTAGTCACAACTTAATGGATAGTGATGAACTATTTGAGAAGTATCTATCTTAATATTTTATCCAAGCTGGTAGCGGTTCTGATATCACTCCATTTAGATTGCACATGATTCAAGGGGGTGTGAATCTTTTAAGTAATTATGGTTGTGATTAAATTTAGAAGATTTAAAGTTATATAAACCTAACAAGTAGTCAACTCTACGTAAACAAGTAAAGAAATGTTAGATAATTAGAAGACTTGAAAATAAAAAATGAATAGAAATGACTTAGAGACCGGATGATTTGAAAAAATCAGAAACTGAAATTGATAAAGGCTAGTGTTTGATACTACGCCATTAAGACAGTTTTTACCCCTCGCAATGGTGATTACAAACTTCTTGGATGTTTACCTTTCAAGATACAATGATCGAATACACATAGAAGAAACACTACAATCTGTGTCTAACAAATCAAAATTGTGTTTTTTTTTCTCTTTTACAAAGACACTATGATGCTTAATTTTTCGAATACATGAAATGTAAGAGGAACGAAATATTTATAGACCATTCATGACTGATCGGAACAGACATAGAGGTATAGGATTTTTCAACTTATGACTATTTGGAATAAACATGGGTATAAAAAGATGTGAACGAATAGACACATCTATGTCTGTTCGGAATAGACACGAAGGTAAAAGAGTGATTAAACATACACATTTCTGACTATTCGGTTCTAAATAGTCACGAGGGTAAAAGGGTAAAATGCAGGAATGAATAAACACATCTATAGTTTACTTGAAACATTTAGAAGAAAGATAATAAAAAAAATATTTTACACATAGACTGTCCATGCCCAACCCAATTTAGGTATTATTTTCCTCATTGAGGTGAATACAAACCCATGTGGACTTGCCTCAAGTGTCGAGTGGGTCCCACTTTTATTTTGGCTTAAAGATTACCAAAAAGTCACTTTTTCAGAATCGTTTCTAACAATTTCCCACATGAATGAAATTGGCTGATAACAATATAAATGAAAATGTAAATGCAGACACAGAGAGACTACTTTCAAAAAATTTCTGTATAACGAGAGGTAGCTTGTGGCTTTGAACCTTTGTAAAATACTATTGGATTTACTAACTAACCAATAAACATGATGTCTTGAGCTGTTCAGCCATTTGTGTAAACCAAGACAATAAAATTCATACAGCTTCTTTCCAGACATAGTTGATTCTTATGATTGTATTCATTTTGGCCCTGAACAACACCTAGATTTCATGAGTGCTTTAGAAAATTTAGTCTTACAATTCTCATAAAATGACTCATTCACACTCATATAGGTAATTCTTATTAAGAGTATCCTACCATACTCAACTTGGATTTCCAAGGTATAAGAATCATTAAAAGCATAGGTTACCTTAATCTTCGCTTCAAGCATCACTATTTCATCATAGGAGTGGGTAGGAGAAGTTTTCTCCGTAGTGATTTTACTAAGTCATACACAACTTGATTGTCCATTTGAACCTAGATCTTGGAATCTTCAGTCAAGTAGGTGGGGTTTCTATTATGACCATTTTTTCAAACATAGGCTTTAAACCCATTCCCCTCAATAAACAGTTTACTTGATCTCTAGTCAATCCTTTAGTTAATGTATCTACAATATTATCTTTTAACTTTATGTAATTGTGGGCATTACAGGAAGGATTGAATGGTCCCCCTGCCCCACTTCTCAGAGAGGGTCAGGCCCTGGCTAGTTTGCCGGGCCTTGTTTGGGAGTTGTTACCAACTTTGTGTTTACGTACAAATGGAATTGGACATCTACTTCCTTTCTTAGGAAAAGGAAGTGTGGGCCTTGTAGCCCGGTTTAAACCCTTGGGTCTAGGGATTTAACTCTTGAGACTGGTCTAGTGTTTTAGAGATTTGGGTAAATTATTTTGTTGTAATTGGGGAAGGTGTTAGGCATCCTAATTATCCACCTTTTTAAGGTGGCTCCTCTAACTTAGTAATATATAAATGGCATAAATTAGAGATGTATGTGTGTTTTATTCATCTTTGATAAAACGCTTGAATTTTAGGTTCTAGCACCTGAATTTTTATGCCTAATGTCTGAATTTAATTTAGGGTGAAATTGAGGCGTTAGGCACTCAAATGCCTCACAGTGGGCCCAACCTTAGTCTAAAAGCTAGTCAGGGGTTTTAATAGTCTTACATATGTAGTTTAGATTGTTTTGGGAGGGGGGTGTTAAGACCCCTTTTTGATTTCTGTTTTGCAAAGAAACTGCATTAGGAACATTTCAGGTCTAACACTTGAATTTAGGGAAAATGCCCAAATTTTGTGTATTACGCTTGAATTTTTTTAGAGAGGAAATTTAGGTGTTAAGATCAATGTGGGCACTCTTTGTGGGGCAGAGTGAATTGAGGATATTTTAATTTCCAGGGGTTGTTTATGACGTTTTTGAAGCTTGTGGGCCCTCCAGTAGTCTGGGTAGGGAGGAATGTGGAATTTATAAGCTTGACGACTGAATTTCCATATACGCCTAAATTTATACCCCCTAATGCCTAAATTTTCTTAGAGAGAAAATTCAAGCGTGGAAGCATAAATGAGCCCTACTAATGGGTTAGAATGTGTCCATGACCCAACAGCCCTTGAAAATGCATTTCCAGGCTTTTAGAACCATGTAGGCTCTCTGTCCAGACTAAAAATTGGGTGTATAGGGGTTATAGGCTTAATGCTTGAATTTCCCTTAACGTCTAAATTTTATTTTCTGCGCCTGAATTTGTAGTTGTGTAAGTTCAGGCATTTTAGGGTTTGGAGGGCCCGCAATGGGGGTGAACACCTCTAGGCAACCTTGAGGACTTTTCTAGGTCTGACTTGAGTCATGGGTGGGTTCAAAAGTCTGGCATGGGGGGCGGCTGAGGCCCACACCCGAATTTTATCATACTTGGAATATTGTCCTATGCCTGAATTTGTTTGGGAGAAAAATTCAGGTGTTTAGCTCTGGATAAAAATCTAGCAGGCTCTTTTTTGAACCCTTTAGACACCCAAATGGTATCCATTAGCTATGAGATTTTACAGAGAGATGGGTTAACTCCCTAGAAAACTCTCTTAAAAATCCCAAGACAAAGTGGTAGGTGTAGGTTCCACTTTTGAATTTTTTAAAAGGGTGGGTTCAAGGGAAAAAACCAGTAGAGACCAGTGAGGTCTTTGGATTGCAAACTTCATTTCGGGAGCTATACATTGGATTAAGCTCAAATTGGATATGGACACTCTTGGTACATATATTCAAATGCTGTAAAAAGAATTAAAGACAAAAAACATATACATAAAATGATTTTTAACTAACAAGTAGACTATTGAAAATAAGGACAGGAAAGAATATGCAAAAAATTAACTCATAAATAAATCTTGTAAAATAGTAAAAAATTGAATAAAATGCAACATAAAAATTAAAATAAGCTAGAAAATGAGTTATTTAATAAATGGAAAAGGAATTATACAAGAATTGTAAATATAGAAGAAATAAAAATTAGGGTGCCCCACTTGTCTTTGTCTCTGAAGTGCAAAAACAACACAAAATAGTGGGTAGGTGGGAGCCACTTCGAGGTCAAACGGGACCCAATGCTTGTAAAATTTGGTGGGTGAGTAGGTCATTGTGTCAATGACATACTATAGAAATTTGAGATCATAACTCTCTATATTGAAGGAGTTATGACCTCTGCACCTTGGGTTGGTCAGAAAAAACAGTAAGGGGCCATGTCCCACCATTAATGGGGCCTTAATGGGTTGGGTTGAGTTCATTTGCAGCATACAGAGGAGGTATTTATCACTACTTAATTTTAAAATTAAAGGGAAAGGGGGTGGGGTACTAACCTTCAAAAGTTAAGGCTTTTCTTCCCTTTTCTTCTTTTTTTTTTCTCCTCTTTTGTTTTCTCTCTTTTCTCTCTCTCTCTCTCTCTCTCTTTCTTTTTCTATTTTTCTTGGGGAAAAATTCTTAGCCTCTCCCATTGTGGTCGAGTATGAGGGTATATATTGGGTGGGGGGACCATTGGATGGAGAGAGGGAGGTGATGGGATGAATGCCATGTGGCATGTGGGGCCCACTAGGAAATTGTGTTGATGGGAGGAGGTGGTTCGAATGTGGGGGTGTGGAGGCACCTCAACCACACACATGTGAGCTGAGATAGTCTCCTCTCATTGGGAAAAGTGGGTGGAGGGTTTGATGAGTGGCATGTGGCAAGGGGGAGAGATGGAGGGTTGAGGTAAAGATGTGGGTTTTTTATGGTTTAGATGGGGTTTAAGGAAATCAAGGGTGGATGACGGGTTAGGGTTTAGGATGAGAAATCATGGCCACTCATTAAAAAGTGGCTTTGAGTTGATACCAAATAAAGAACCCTGACTTAAAGCTACTTTTAAGATATTTTTGGAAATGTAACGATTGCTTTTTGTAAATATCAAAAAGCAATGATTACTTTCTAAAATTTGAACCTTCTTACTGTTTCGATTTACTTTTTGGGCTATATAGCTAAAGAAGTTTCAAATTCTATATGCTTTCTACATTTCTCAGATGTTTCAGTCGCAAATCAACTATTGGAATTGAATTCAGGTGAGCGTAGGTAGGTTAAAACTGAGTCCAAAATGTCTTGAACATATAAAACGGTGGTAAAATGGTAAAATTGAGTCCTAAGGTCTTTATATGAAAGGTAACCCTCCAATTTTGCAAAAAACAGGCTTAAACCATTCGCAAAACCGATACTAAAGTTAGATCTACATTTAAAATCCTGATTTGTCTAAAGCCAAAACCTTAGTAGAATTGAAACGGGTTTTTGCTGGGTCAAAGGTGGAAAATTCATAGGTCACAGAATATTGTAGGTCTTGGAGTCTTAAGAACACAGGATTTGACAGATTGATAATCAGATTCTTGGGGAATCTTCGAGAGGTTTCGAAGGAGGTCACTGGGTGGAAAAACACAGCCTTGATTTATGAGAGAATGAGTAGTTGGGTTATGCTGAGTCTGTAATTGATCTAGTTTATTAGAAGGTCTTTTGAAGACATGGAAAAACCTGAGAAAATGAGCTTAACCTGATAGATTTTGGGTTTTGAGGGAATTCTATAGGGTTTACCAAGTGTTGAATATAGATAAGAGTGGTTTAGACTTGATTGAGAGAGGATGGGGTGATTAGGGCATATTGCGTCTCCTGATAACCATGTCCAGGGTGAGAATCTTTTGAAGGTCTTGGAGCTATTAAAGTATGACTATTTATTAGCTAAATTTCTGATTACTAATGAAATTTTGGGGTCTTTTAAAGGTTCATTGCTTACTGTAAATGCTTGGGGTTTGATTTGGAGAAATTGAGGAAGTCAGAGTAGAATGGGTTTGATAATGTCTTGAGTTGAGAGCTGATTTTGAAACCTTGGCAAAAACTGAGAGGTGGCCATTGATTTCTTTGA
>JAOXJP010229484.1:0-10943 GCA_025762735.1 Platanus orientalis | reverse complement strand
CTATATTATAGTAAATTTACCAATTAATAAGCATTAACTAAGATTATAAAAAATCTATACATACAAGTATCAAACATTAATTAATGAATTAATAAAATTAAAAAAAATAATCAACATAAATGAGGCAGTTGTACATAAGATTTATGAAAAAAAAAATAATAATTGAAAACACATAGATAATGTAAAATGAATTAAACATTACAAAACTTATATATAAAAAAAAGATGAAAGAATTATATAAAAAAGAAGAAAAAAGAAAGAAAAAAAGAGAGGAGGATCATACTTCTGGGATGTTGCACTTGTTAATAATTGTTCTTCTTTTAGTTAGGCAGGTTCTAACAGGTCCTTCCTAACGCTCGAATTAAATAGACAACAATGGAGATGATGACATATCTAGAAGAGAGAAAGCTTCTTGGGGATTTTTTTTTCTCTCCATAAGAAAGAGGGGTGGTCTCCTATTTATAAGATTTTAGTGGGCTCTCACCTAAAGAAAAGGGAGTAAATGGGGGAATGTGTTGGACCAAAAGAGGAATGATTGGAAGATTGGAATAAGGTGGCTAGGTACTTTTAGGAAGGAAGAGTTAGTGGGCCAAAATTAGTATGATTTTTGCCGAAATATTAATGACATGTCAACTAAAAATGGAAGAATGAGAGATTAGGAATCCAAAAGTGGAATGAGAGTGTGTCTAAGTGTGCTTGACACGTGTGGATTTTCATCTAAAGATAGGAGAGTGAATGGGGGAGTGTGTTGGACCAAAAGAGGACTGGTTGAATAATTGAAGAGAGGAGCTAGGTAGTTTTAGGAATGGAGAGTTGGTGAGCCAAAATTGGCATCTTTTTTGCTTGAGTGACAATGACATGTCAATTAAAAGTAGAAGGATGAGTGATTAAGAATTCAAAAGTGAAATGAGAGTGTGCCTAAGTGTGCTTGACATATGTAAAACATGTGGCATGGACCGAAAAGAGTAATGTAATGTGAATTTAGTTATGTTGGATTCATGCCAAGTATGTGACTTGTTAATCTAAGATGTTTGTAAATAGGTTTAGACATAGGCAAACATAGGGGGTATATGTGTATAGGTTTTAGGCTAGGATTAAGGGTTATTTGGACACATGTTTTGGGTTAGGCTAAAGGAGTACTTGGTCACAGGGTTTTGGTTAGGTAGGTTATGCTCATACCAAAAATGAGGGAAGATTAAGGAAGTGGTAACACGTGTCAAGGAAAGTAGGATTTTGATTTGACGTATCACAATGCATTGTAATATGGTGTCCCCATACTGAATCTTGTTGTCTAAACATGAAAATTTTGAGAAATTGTCTATCTTAACTAAATCAATGGCACAGGTCATCATGGTGGGTCCAATTTTTTATCTGAGGCTCTAAAGTACTAAATCAGATGGTTACAAATTGATACGGTGCAATGGAAGGCTTATGAATGAACTCGGAACATCATTTTCAATACCCCAAGGTTTTAAGGCAAACTGAATCCATTTGTGTTGTCTGATTGACCATCTGATGTGAATCTTGCTTAAATTTTGAAAGATTTCAAATCAAAGACCAAGATTCACTAAAACTTTTTTTGTCATATTCGAAAAATTGAACCTTATATTTGAGGGTTTTAGGATATTTTGAGCACATCTGTGATGTCAGATTGTTCGTCCGATTTACCTTTTGATCAGATTTTGAAAGATTTCACATTAAGGGTCGAGATTCGCTAAAACATACTATGATGGAATTTAATGATCAAACACTCCATTTCTGGGTTTTGCAATGCTCTGGACACATTCATGACATCCGATTGGTCGTCTAATGCTTGTATGATTAAATTTAGTGGGTCGCCTTTAATGAGGGGTAAAAATCATAATTTATAATGTAGATGTGACTGAACTTGGGACAACCCTTTAGAAAAGTATGAGATTAGAAGTAATGATATGAAGATGATGAAAGTGCCAAATTAGGAAAGAATGGGGATGGCCTACAAAGGGGAGGTTGTCTAACCACTTTCGTTTCCTAGGATGCCTAAGGTCAATTCTAGAGAGTTGGTGTTGCCCATTGAATGAAACCTTTAGACCCTGGGCCAAAATCAGGTGTTGACACTGACCTCCACCACCACTGTTAAATTAGGTGGGGGCCTAGTCCCTTTCCAAGGTTTTGTTGTTGTTCTTCACATCCAATGATGAAGAAGAAGGGAAGCCAATTCAAATCACAAACTCATAAATTGCATAGATAGAAAAAAAACTAGTTGTAGGGTCTTTATAAAGATACCACGGTTAGGGTTTGGGCATAAAGTTGTTCTCATGACTAAACCCTCAAATCCAATACACATATCAAAATTACCCTTCTACTAAAAAAAGACATAAAACTCCCAAATAAAAAGATAAAGACTAAACTACCTTTATAAAAATGTGTCCCCTCAATATGAGATATAAATAATGTATAGTAGCAATAAAAACACTAAAATAAAGCCAAAATAAAGTCTCGGTCATGTGGGGATCCTGTATTGGAACCAAAGTAGAGGTCCAACTCTTCTACGACGTCTCTGGTAAGTCTAGAATGTGCGCCTAAACTTGATGTCCTCATCATATATGGGCTTCACGTTTTTGTACTTGACATGATGGAATTAATAAAAAATTTGGTTGATTTCTTACTCTCCATGAGTGAAACTCCTCTTTTTCAAGATTGAAGAGTCTTTAAGTACTTGGTGCCTAAGGCTTGGCTTGGTTGGTGATTTTTAAGTTGTGAGTTGGTAATTTCTCACAGGTACATCTATCATCTTCTCTTCTTCTTCTTCTTTTTTCACCATCTTCCATCCTCTTATTTCCTTCATCTTCTTTCTCCCTATTTCTTATTCGTTATTTCATTGTTTCTTTATTCCTTAGGTTTTTCCTCTATTAAAGAACCAAGAAAGCATTCAAGAAACCACATCTTTTTAGGGTGTTCTTGAAATCCCTAAGCATGAATACATAAACCCAAACCATGCGACTACTCTAGAGAGGATGTTCTTTGTTGTTTTGACTTTTTAACATTAAAACCCAAGAATGTTCAAGGTCTTATTCTATGGACCCTTTACACCATTCCCTTTATTCACCGGATTCTTTTATCCAGAGTAGGCTTTTGGTGAAAGTGAAGTGAGCTTTATCTTCTTGCCATTGAACTCGAACACACACATATTGGTACTGCCATACAATGTAGTGTTCAAGTCATAGAGCCAAAGTCGGCCTAGGATCATATGCCCTACATCCATAGGTACGATGTCACACCATATTTTGTCCTTATATTGGCCAAACTCAATAGGAACATAACATCTATGGGTGACTAGAATGAAAAATGAATCTACCGAAGACACTCTGTAGGGTTGAGGGTGGTGAGTCTAAACCGCTTCACATTATCAGTAGAAATAACATTAGTGTAGCTTCTACTGTCAATGATGATCTACAGGTTTTCTTTTCACACTTAGCAAAGGTACAAAAGATGGTGGTCATTCGCTAATCTTCTTCTGAACCAAACTAGGTGATAGCATATCTCACCACCCAGATGGGTGTCTGTGGAGAGGGGTAACTAGAATAGGAAGGTCTCATGACAACTAGACAACTATCATCCATCTCTCCATTATCATCACTTGGGGCCTAAATAAGATCAACAGTCTCATCTATACCAGTCTCATCATCTACCTGCTGATCTCCATGGACCTCCTCCTCGGTAGTGTCCTCTATAAATAGAGCAAGCTCTTTACACGTAAGACAAACCTTGGAATGATGACATACCCCACCACACTTGTAACATCTATCAAGATTACCGGAAGAACGAACCTTGGCCTCTTCTTTTCCTTAATTAAGAACTGGGTCATTCCTAGAAGGATCAGGACCAACTCTAGGTGGTTATCCTCCTGATGTGGATCTAATATCCTGGTGTCTAGGATCTTGGGGGTAGTGGAGCCGAATGTCTCACATACCTTTCCATGTCCTGTGCTATCCTATAGATTTGCTCTAAAGTGGTGATGTAGTAGGGAATAAAATCCTTCTAAATCTCGGGTCAGAGGTCCATTTTGAAATAAATGATGGTCATATCAGGACTCTCACGGACTCCACATCTTAATTTCCTATCATCAAACCTTATGATGTAGTCTGCGATACTAGATGATCTTTGCCAAAGTGAATTATACTGTTTGAGAAGTCTAGTGTAATAATAACGTGGAACATAGTTCTTTTTGAGTTTCTCACGCTATGCCCAACTAGTGATGGGTTTCTCCTATCTCCAATAGATTTGATGTTTAACTGAATCTTAGTATAGTTGAGTTGACCCAACTAGTTTCATCTTAGCGAATTTCACTTGCCTATGAGGAGAGAGATCGTACCAGTCAAAGTATTGGTCCATCCCTCGAATCTAGTCCAAGAAGCACTTGGGGTCAAGCGTCCATCAAAGGTAGACACCTTAACCTTTATAGCTTTCAGGGTTGTCTCCTCAAGGTCTCTAGGATCTCTATAATCTCTGAAGTCATGTTGTCTCTTGAAATCTTTGGGATTAACATCCTCATCCTTAAACTTTAGGGTCTCATCCCTGGGTAGGATCCTCATCTCAGGTCTTTTAGGGTGAAGTGGAGACTTACCCCTTAGTGACATTCTCCTGGGCTCATGCCTAGGCTCAAGACTAGGAGTTCGTCTACCATGACTATAGATAAATCCTTGACTAGAATTGTGGTCTAGAATGGATCTATATGAACTCCACTCCCTTCTTGGAAATCTCTCATGGAACGGAGAGCCAACTCTCTACGGACTTCTTGCATTTTCTCATAGATGCTCTTGTTGCTAGCTTCCAGAGCTTAGAGTTAACCTATCCACTTTCTCTACTAAGTCCGTAAAGGTTGGGTCTTGAGTAAGTTGGTAGCTAGTTCATTTTACTAGGGACATATTGATATAATAATCTAATCCATACCTAGTGGGCATACACTAAATGACATAGGATAGTAGAACTCTAGACTCCCTAAGAGAATGCCTAAAAATCCAAGTGCTGAAAAATGACTAATATATTAAAGAAAGTCTAATGGAACACAATGCAATGTAATAAAATGCAAGAAACAAACCTATTATAAAAAAACTACACCTAAAGGGTAACCTAAGGATGACTAATACCCTAAGCCTAAGCTTTGATACAAAATCTGATGCAGCATGCATGTAGGTAAGTGATGTGTGCGTTAAAGGAGATTATACATAAACTCATATGAGCAATATAACATTATAACCTAGATTCCTACTAGCACCAAAAGCAAACAAATTAGGTAGTTTTCAATTAAAATATATGTGCAATAAAAGAATTAGGGTAAACAAAGTAAAATACATAATCAGAACTTAATTAACATGCCTAAGTATCCAACTAAATTAGAGAAAGATAAAGAAAATGTTTGTTGTCCACAAATTTTGGGTGTATAAAAGTGTTCTAAACAATGGAAATAGTATCAAAAATGATGAATATGATGAAGAAGCTGAAGCTAGTCACTTTAGAGAGTTAAATGGTTTATTTCCAAAGGTTAGAAAGCATCTAGGTGTTGTCTAGCAGAAAATCCAGAAAGCTAGCAATATGAGAGATTTAACAAACACTTAGTGTGCATGAAATTTAAAGTGTATCAATTAATGACATTAGGGAAACTAAAACATTGGGGTTGACAAGGGATTAAAGAGGGATAGGTTAGGGTGTAATTAGGGCTACAATTTAGGGACTATGGGTATTAAAAAAGACTTAGAAAATTAGCCCCAACAATCCACAACTATGCCACTTAATACACCAAGTTACCAATCAGTTAAAGACTCAAAAGAAAGCAAGTAATAGAGAATTAGAACTTGATTTTGATGTGAAGTGATCCTTAGATGTCTCCTAGCATGAGCCCTCACAAAATCCAAGTCCCAAGTAGCCAAAACAACTCACTTCATTGAAGTACAAAATTTGGACAAATTTTGTAAGTGTGTCGCCACCTTCTAAGCAACCCTTATAGGGTTTTATTTGGGATGAAATTTTTGGCAGTCCTCACCAGCGACACATGCGCTAGGGGAGGACTATCAAAAATCTCATCAGACATAATAATCCTCCACCAGTGCATGTGTCGCTCAAGCATGTAGGAGCTCCAGGAAGCTTCGAATCAAATTAAAAATATTATCTTTGCAAGTGGTGATCAACTTAGGGATGAGGGAAAATTTCTACAGCAACCATAAATCTAACAAAAGTGATAAATTAAAGAAGATAAAGCTAAAGGTGAGCCTTTTAACCTAAAGGGAAGGGGTTGGTCTTACCACCACTGTTAACTTGGGGAGACCCAAGTCTTTTTCTAGGTTTAGGCTTGGCCAAATCCAAGAAAGAGAGAAAACTTCAATTTATGTTGCATCCTGAGAAAGCCTACTCGTGTGGGTCTCTTAAATAAACTCCCATGACTATGTTTATTACAAATCATGGTCCTTTAGATCAAAATACCCCTAAACACATAAATAAAACTCCAAATATACCCCTAAAGCAACTAAAAGACAGAATAATCCATAATCTAACAAATCTGGACCAAACTACCCTCACATATGTGTACCCCCTACAAGAGATAGAAAATAAAGTGTAGCACTAAAATAAATAAACAGCTACTAATGAAAATAACTCATAAACATGACACTAATATCTCCTGGGCCTAGAACATCATGTGGGTCCCCTATTGGAACCAAAACAATGGTCTAGCTCTCCTACGGCGTCTCTGGTCCTAGACCTGATGTCCTCATCACCTCTCTTCTTTATTTTTCTTTTCTTTTTTGGGCATGTATTGTAGGGCACTAAACCCATTAGTCTTAAGAACAACAACTCACTTAGGAAGTTTTGCTTTGCATCCTTGGGTTCAAAATCAACTTTAATTCAAATGTATTTTTATAGGGAAACCTCCACTTGGTTGAGGGTGCAACTTTTGTCTTCTTGACTAAATTTTAATATATAATAATCAACTTGATATGGGGATCATCTGCCGAAAATTTTAGAAAATTTAGGCAAGTTTTCATGCATGTTTTGAACCCTTAACTCTAAAAGAAAATAATTTTCAAAGGGAGGTATCATATGCCTCTGTTGAGTAGTGCAAACCTTTTGAGAGATAAGGAGTTGAATTCGAGCTTGGTTGTATCTCGGAGGTAGCTTAGCATGCTCCCTTGCACAATCAAATGGGAGGCCTCAACTATCTTAAAGAAATGCGACAAAGGCACCTCCTTAACCTGGTTCACTTGGTTTTGATTTTATTGAGTTAAAATACATGATTTTAAAGATTATGCTTTTAACATAATTATTGGAATTGCCAGATCTAACACAACCCAACTCTAGCAACGTGGATTTACAATTCAAAATTTTATTCTACATGGATCGGGTAGTTGTTATCATCCAAACAAGCAATTGTTCAACTAATTGGGACCCATTTCACTTGGGGAACCTAAACACCAATAAGAATATCCAAAATGCTATAGGCATCCACATGTTGATCTCAACAGAGGGAAAATCATCTAAAGTTTGATATCTATTTATAGTCCAAATGGGCCTATCACAAGAACAAACATTGGTGTGATTTGATATCCTCAATATTTAAATTTTGAACTCTAGTAAAATCACACCCACATTTGTGGCTTGTTAGAGGGATTTGGAACTGTAGATGATTTCCTCTCAACACAAGATTAGTTTCACATTATAAATTGGCACAGTATCATCTCCAATAGATGCTAAAGAGTTAAAATGTGCTTGACAAGTGTCATGTGGAATGTTAAAGGATTGACAAAAGTAATTTTGTGATGGACAAAGAGACTGGGTAGGACACAATAAAATAGGAAATCTTAAAGCACAAAAACACAAAACAATGGGATTGTGTAGTTGCTACTCTAGTCATCACCAACCCAAAGTTCCCATGAATGAAAACCAAGAGAGAGAGATAGAGAGTATATGCCATATGGAGTAGAATACAAGAAACAGAGATAAAGAGAGAGAGAGAGAGAATTCATTCAAGTGCATAAAATGTTGGGCACTAACCTCTTTTATAGATGCATATGGGATTTCTATAAGAGTTGTATCTATTCAAAATGTGTACAACCTTTCAATCCCAACATGTTTGTGTATTATTCCTTTCTCATTCTCTCTCTCTCTCTCTCTTCAAACGTTGGAGACACAATAGTTGGAAAAATAACCCTTCTCAACTGTTTTTGTCTTTTCATGAAAAAGTGTGTTGCAGTTACATAACTACAAGACCCAATATTTAATTTGAATCATGGCCACAATTGTCTATAAGATAACATTCCATTAGTTGGCTGGTCATGTTACTCTTCAATGGGATAGGTTTCAAGGCAACATATGCTCCTTTATTGGAGACAATCTAATTTGTTATATATATATATATATATATATATATATATATTCAGTAATAAAAAACCTTGTTGTGTGAATTGCAAGGCGGTTGATATTACAGTTCAAGTTATCAAAGAGAAAAAAACTATGGGTCGTATCAAGTATAACTGGAGAGATGCCACTAGTGTTAATCAATGGTGTTTATGTAAATACATGAGGTTTAGAGGGTGGTGTTGCAATGAGTACATAATAATTTTCTATATCTTGTGTATTTACCAAAATACTATTTCTCAAGCATTGTGTAACATGATAAGTAGAGATATTATGTGTTGGGTTTTTGGCAAATTTTTCACCAAAAGGAAACTTCCACATTGAGTTAGTTTCCTTCTCCAATTAGGAGAAGTGGAAACGTGTTGGTGCCTTTCCATGGGCCCCACAAGATTAAAGCTCTCCACATACCTTTATATATGAGATATGAATGTTGAGGGACATAGTTCTTTCTTCTTCGCTTTTCCTAGGGTTCCTCTCAAGGTTGTGAGATAATGTGAGAAAACATGGTCTTATCTAGGTTGTGAGAGAAGTGAGAAAATAGTTTTTTTTCACAAGGTTGAGAGAAGTGAGGGAGAAAGGTGTCACAAAATTAATGGCTTGAGTTTTAGGGAGAGAGCTTGAGAAATAAAGCTTTGTACATCTTTTACTTTTCTCATATAGTGAAAAACAGATATCCCATGGATGTAAGCATGGGATATCTGTATGATTGTTGATTTCTTTGCTACTATTTTATTCTTTATTACATATATGGTGAATGGTTTAAGCGTATCACATAGATGAGTTGGTTAGGCTTGATTTTGGTCTAAATGTTAGGCCCAAATAATTTTTTGGGTCAAGTTTAGACAAATAATTAACTAGAAATCTAATTCAGTTAAACTAAATCAAGTAATTTTGTAGAAACCTAGCCCAGTTCAACTAGATATCTCACATAATTTTGTATGAGTTTAGATGTGGAGGTCTTCTAATCATCTAATATTATTTTGATTTCGGATATTATTTGAACTTTTATATTATAATTGATATTTTATATTTTAACATGTTTTTATTTTATTTTGAAAGATTATCAAAGCAAACATTAAATATGATATATTTAATATGTTATCGGATTTATTTTATACATCACATCATATATATATATATATATATTGGTAAGCTTATTTTGATAAGATGTGAAACACTGTCGAGGTTTTGAAGTTGAAACCCCAACCAAATTCCTCTTTTTTATTTTGATATATCTTCCATAATTTTATTTGAGCTTGTATTTTAAGGCTTTTTAATCATCTAAAAATGTTTTGAGCTCGGGTATTATCTAAACATTTAGATTATAAATGGGATTTTATATTCTAACATGTTTTTTTTTTAACAGATTATCAAGTCAGACATTTAATGAGATTTATTCAAGATGTTTTCGGATTTATCTCCCTTAATTTCTATAAGCTTGGATTGGAAGGCTTTCTGATCATCTAATTTTTTTTTAAACTTAGGTTTCTCATTTTGTTTAACTTAAGATAGACATTATTTGAATGATTTATTTTCTTTTTACCAATTAATTAGAAGTTCTGTTTTATTTCTTTTTGGATCATAGTATCCATTAACTCTATTCATTTTTATTCAATATAAGTGTATAATAAAAATTAAGAATCCTCTTAAACAAAAGATTTAATGTGGCTAAGGTAAGCTTATAAATAAGGCAAATCCCTTTACCTCAACTAATTAAGAATAAATTTTATGGATTGATTTTAATTGTGTTATGGTTGTAGATTCATATCTCTTCTCTTCAAGTATTGAAGTCCTTAGACTCCCATTCTCTTCATTTTCTCGCTGTGTTTCCCATTTCTACGATTTCTTATTTTATTCTCTTATTTTATCTATCTTCACTCTCATCAACGACCTCATTTTTTTATTTTTTATTTTCAGTTTACCTTTTCTTATTAATAACCCTTAGAAAAAAAACACATGATTAATAAAATGAATAAAGAATGAAATTTGTTAGCTCAGTTTTTAGATAACAAACAACCTTATATAATTGGGGTTATTTTGGCTTGTGTTAAGTGTTTAAAAAGATTCATGAAATTCAAAAACACATTACATGTCAATTTATAATACATGACACATATTGGTCATGCAAAGTTTAGTGACAAAAAATAATTTAAAAATAAGTTTCTTGTGCTCTACAAACAAAACAAAAAAAAAAAAAAACAATTAATTTTGGTTAAGTATGATTTTATACAGAGATATTATTTCTATTTCTATGGTTTTGTTTCGGTTTTCTTGGCTTGATTTAATTTTGAGAATATTTAGTTGTTTTGCTTTGGTTTTGAGAAAATTTAGTTGTAACATTGTTCTCTTTCAAACGAATATAATCTATTGTAGGCTTTTAAAACTCAGGTTTAATGCTCAAAATTTTCAGTTTGAATGATCTATTTTAAACCAATAAACTTTAATAATTCAGACTTCTAAAATAAAGATAATTGATGCTGAAATTTTCATATTTGGATATTCCTTTTGAAACTGTAAAATGGTTTTATTTTCATATTAAATCATTTATGTAATTG
>JAOXJP010229482.1:0-24925 GCA_025762735.1 Platanus orientalis | reverse complement strand
GTATTAGCTTTGCCACATTCCTCTTAATTTACAAAATAAATGAAAACCTGAAATTTGTCGAAAATCAAAATAGAGCTTGATTTCTAATGAACTTTTATCAGGGAATGATAAAGAGTAAATTCGTCAGTAACCACAAATATATTAAAAGCACAAAACCCATAGATAACTCACAAGACCAAAAATTCTTAGATACAAATCGTTAAGACTTCCACTGCCAGACCAACCCTCTTGTAAACAAGAATGAAGACCATCTGTACAATATGAAAGACACTACAAAGAAACAAGAATCCATTGACGGTCTTTGCAGAAAGTGAATTCATTATACTGCAGCAAGTGCTTGTTGCTCATGCAAAATTAACACAAAGAAGCCTGGTGGATTATAGGAGTTGAAGTCCATTGCCATTGTCTATAGCAAACCAGCTGTTTTAAGAGCCGCTTCGAAATCTTCATCTTTTAGCCAAGAAGGCACCTACATTCCATAGATTAGATTAATGCATCGACAATAAAGCAGTTCAATCACAAAGGCAGCAGTTTCATCAGATAAAAGACACCACTACCAACAACAACATACAAACAAAGGCCTCAGAGAGAGAGAGAAAGAGAATAAACAAAACAAAACCAAAAAACTGACAAAAAGAAAAAAAAAACAGATAGACAATAAAAAATTACCTGGGCTACTTGATGCCCAAAATGCCTCTCGATCTTCTCCATGATCATTATGTCCCTATCACTACACAATAAATTGAACACAGCTCCTGTACAATCAAATGGCAACCATTTATAATTAGGTCCAAAACAGAATTGAGATGTAAAGCCAATAGAACATCTTATAAAAGGTCCATCTTGGGGGAATATATTGTTAAATCTCGAAAGAAACAAGGATTCAGCTAAAGCTACACAAGTTATTATATAAAATAAGATCACACTTTGACCAAGAACAACCAACCTACTTTAAAGAATAGTTTTTGTGTATTGGAAACAATAAGATCGGAACGAAATATTTAACATAGAGTTCATGGGAATTATTTTTTTAAAGAAAAAATCAAAATTTCCTGGGGACTTTTCACTTCGTTTTTTTCTTCTTTTTTTTCTTCTTTGGGAGACATGGCACTTGCATACAAAGAAAGTATATGCAAGAGTGTTTTTTTTTTTTTGGTGAATTAAGTGTAAGTGGATTTAAACAAAAATCTAAATCTAAATTTTCTGTTGATTTTTTTTTCCCTTATTCATTGGAGACATGGCACTTGCATACAAAAAAGTGTGCATCTGACACATTTGGGACTTTTCGAGACTTGGCCCTATCAAAACACAGTGCATGACAAAAAGAGGATTGTTACAATAACTTTCATGGATGCAGGTCCATGGAACTGACAACCATACATTTTAGAAAGCCAGGGATCCATGTTTGACTGCTCAAGAAAAAGTGAGAACTACCAAAAGTCAGATTACTCATACTTGTCGATTTCCTTTCATTGCATAACCGAAACAGTGATACAAATGAGGGAGTGATTGATCAAAACAGAAGAGAAAAAGATTATACAGATAGTTGCAAAACATGGACGTCCAAGATACAAAATACAGATGGCCAAATCACAGAAAATATCCCAGTAAACCTCAAAGAAAGATAAAAAAAACAACCAACATCAATAATAACCAAATTAGATCAAATTTCACCAATAAAAAATAAACGAAATCCTCTACTCTAAATGCCTTTCTAGTTTCAATGCTCAACCATTGATCAATTGAGAGATGGCAAAGATTTCTATAAATCATATCTAAATCAACTGAGAGAGAGAGAGAATCCTAATATCTTTTCCTCAATGATTAGGGTAGGTTTAGCATAATTTGAGAAGGTTGAGGTTGGATCAGAAGTAGGATTTACAGGTAGGGATAAATAGTGGGTTGCTCATATAGGTATGGGACTACGGTATAATGGTAGCGGTAAGGAATGGTTGCTAATTTTCAGAATACAGCAAGGTGCTTAAAGGGTTTAAGATGAATTACTAAAATATCAGAGATAAGAAAAATAAGTGAATTGTTGGGATAGTCTGGGGTAGCCCAAGGGGTATGTAGAAGAATAAGAAGAGATTGTGAGATTAAATTACAGGAGAAAAACAACAGTTGAGGGGATTTAAAAAATTGGGTATGAAGAAATATGGAGAGAAATCAATGGAATTTAAAGGGCTCTAAGGTTAGCATTTAGGGAAGGGGGCTAGGGTTTAAAACTGATTGAGACTAGGGTTTATTTGCTTTTTTTTTTTTTGGATAAAATACAAAAATTTATTGAGAAAAGGGAGAGAAGTAGTAATACAACAAATGGGGACAAAAAAACCATATGCCACAGTCCGGCATTACAGAACCACTAAAAGTAGACTGCAGCCCTACCCCCTAATTAGAAAATTTATCAGCTAGAACATTATGATCTCTAGAGATATGGACCAAATGAAAGGACATGACTGACTACCTAATCTCATGGATGAAATGCTCATAGCTCCAAGAACCATCTCCCTTTCCCAATCCCCCAATTAAAACCTTAGAGTGCCCCTCAATACAAACATCTTGAAGGCCGAACTTCTTAATCTCATGGAGACCCATCAGCAGCCCAAAAATTTCAGCCTTTGTGGAGTCACATGAACCGATAGGATCCGCAATCACCTGAATGATATTAGCTTCAACATCTGAAATAACACATCCAAACCTGGCTGGCCTTGGATTGCCTTTAGAGGCATCATCAAAATTATGTTTGAAGGAAGCTTCCCTACATGGATGGGCTTGAGAAAGCTTCCTCACTTCCAAAGTGGATGAGGAGAGAATAACCAACCAATCTCTCATGAAATCAAACAGGAGCATTCCTTTGAACTCCTTTTCCAGTAGCAGCCAATTCCCCACTTCTCTTATAATAGTCCACCACTTCATTGTTGGACTTGTATTTTCCTTCCGTTCATTTGTTTCAAAATGTTCCAAAAGACTACATGCAACAAAACAGGCCAACTTTTCCATGGGTCCCCATCCCCAACTATTCCATTGATGAATGAAATCCATCACTTCAGCAGGCATAACCCAAGATCTTGATACTTCAGAGCAAAAATAATCCCATATTGATTTTTTCAAACTGGCAGTGAAGGAAAATATGGCTTACGGATTTGCTGTCACTCCACCGCACACACCAATGAAGAGAAATTCACATGAACGGTCTTCACCTTTGAAGCATATCCGTAGTGGTAATTCAATTGAGACTAGGGTTTATTAGAGACAGCTAAAAAAAATCAATCTGCAATAGAGTATGTGTAAAATGTAATTTACAAACAGCAACTCATGATGTTGAAAAAATACAGGAAGAAGAAGATACCAAAGAGAGTTACATTAGTCGCATCCTAGAAATCACTCCAAAGATTACAACTTATAAGCATCACACTTTCAATTCTTATTTCACACCAAAGTTGAATCAAGTAAGCCCTGAGGGCTTATCATCAATCAATTATGATATTGAGGTACAATAGGGGGGGGGGGCTTATATATACAGATACCACATGCCCAACCTCTCCTCCAAGTTTGACTTGGACTTTGACTTTCAGCTTTGAAACTACTTAAAACACACTTTAAACCTCTTAACTTGAAACTTTCAAAAACACAACTTGACCTCTTAATCAGCTACTTCCCAACACAACTTTGACATCCCTATTAGAAACTAACTAAGATACAACTTACAATTTTGGACCCCAGTTCCGAAGTAAAACATGACCAAAATAAAACAATAATAACATAACTAAGCTAGACCTAATCTTGGTACAAAACAAACCCCAAGATATCAAAAATACCCTTTGCAAGGAGAAATAAAAATAAAAATAATAAACCAAAAGAAAGGGCTATCTTGAAACAGTCCATCCAAATAGCATAATTAGAACTCTTTAAACTCATGCAGTCCACATATTCATCCAAGTGCCATGTGGGCACACCCGTGTAGTCCACACTCCAAACTAGTGCAAGGAGTTAATAATTATGGCCTTTTCCCAATTGGTTGTTTACTTTAAGAGACTGATCACAATCAAACAGAGACGAGACAAAAGAGTTCATTTACATATTTATACTATCATTATTATTATTATTATTTTATTCACTGTAGTCCAAGCATTGGCTATGCAAACACTAGTTAATCGACTCAACTAGCTAAGTACTTATAGACTGCATTAAGGGTGAAATAGTTGTTGACTGGTCAATTCATTGCTAGCCTTGGAATAGTTTATATTAACATATTCATCTCTATAGTATATGATGGTAAATAAGTCATTCTTTCCCAATCCCATAAAATTTGAATCCCTTTGATTTAGGGGTCGAGAGTCTAAAAGCATAAATAGCATTTACGTTACTATCCTAAAATTTTAATCTTCAAAAGTCTTATTTCAAATACTTGATTTAAGCATTTATACATGCAAAAATATTTCAATAGGTCAAATATTTGAAATTTGATAAACAAATTTTGTTTGTTGATCAGCTAGGCTCATATTGGGTCGAGATCTACTCGCATTCTTCTTTCCCCAATTACAAGGTTTAGTCCCCATGAGTACACACGAACAAAGGATGTTGCTTTTGGCATGCAAAATTACGCTTGAGCTAGAGGAAATTTATGTCCCTTCATGCTTTTTGTTAATGGAATTAGCGGCCTCACTCTAAACAAAAACCTCAAGGGATGTTTTCATCAAGGTCAAAACCCCAAGGGAGGTTTAAGTAAATTACCCAAAAGAGAGAGAGAGAAGAAGAAGAAGAAGACGAAAAGCCCCCCCACCAATCTGTACCCTGTGAAATGTATACATCCTAACCTATTCCATACAAATATACGTCACAATTTGTAAGAAGGCAACATATCACCCCACATAACCCTTGAAGAGATTTGACCTTACTTTCTTCCTGCATAAGTATGCTTGTTTTCCTTTCAAACGTTCTAGCATATGGAAAAGAAAGACACTCTGCACAATAACATCCCTTCGGCTTAAAAGTCAATACTTGCCACCCACTGCCTTTTAAGCTGGACGGCAAAACCAATTCACCCCAAAGGGATCCAAAATATGTTGCCAAAGGGCCGTATAAAATGCAGGTATTGATCGTTATATTATTTATTCTAATAATTTATTTGAGGTCAAACAGTTCTGAAGTGGTGCAATTCAAAGCAATGCCACCTTGAACAGAATTATAACACTGAAAATAAACATCACTGGAAAGTGAGGCATTTCCATATTTGATAAGACAAGAAGAAACAAGGATCTAGTACATAAATAACAAGGATATATCTAGTACATAAGTAACAGAGTTGGACACTAGGAAAGCAAAACAACAGGTCCAAGAGTGTTTTGGGAAATTTATGATGTTCCTAGAATTTTTTTTTTCTTGAAACCATAAACCCCTAAATCTTTCCTTTCCTAAAATTCTCAAACCCTACCCTAGACCCCTTTGAGGGCCATACCCATGGATCATCCTAACCTGTCCTGAATCACGTCTTAGTCTCCTGAAAATTCTGAACACTATAAACAAAGGGTTCCTTGATTTGACAGAGGACTTTTGGGTCCTGTTATTGAAAGGATAATTTGATTGAAAAACTAGAAAATGTTAGGCAGGAGGCAGGAGGCAGGAGGCCGCCAGTGTTCTGAAATCCACGAATCCCAACTGGGTTCAGTATTGGAGGTCCTCTGGAAGGAAATAAAATTTTGTAGAAATACAAAATGAGTAAATTATGCTTATCGCCTAATGTCTCCAAAAATAGAGGGGGATTGTAAGGATCTGATGAAGGGGAAGGTATCCCTTCCAAAGCAAAGGACAGTAAGCAGGAGGCTGAAAAGGTGATTATTAATGTGAATCCTGCATTGCAAGTGAATGCGAGGATCAGTTGAAGGGGTTCTTTTAGCGCATAAAGTAGAGGATAGTCAGTAGGTCAAGTGTGACCGTAGATGATCTTAACTTGATTTAGAACAATCCTAAAAGGTCCCCTACCTACTTCCGGTTTAACAAAAGCATCTATTCATGTCAACAAAGGAATTATAGCTCTTCACATCTGGGATGGTACATATTCTTCAATGATAGATAGAACACAACACTGACATATTGAACTTAATATGGGTCCATAAAAAACACCTGCGTGTCATACAGAAGTAGACATGCAGTACACATAGCAATACAATAAGGCGAAACATGGTGCTTTCAGTCACATCAGTCAAGCAAATTGAAGAACAAATAACAATGATATATTCTATTTAATAGAATAGATTTTAAGGAAGAACCCACTCATCACTTCTTACCACAAATTAGCAGTTAAAATTGAATACTGAATTTGAGAACTTACCTTTGCGACCAAAACGACCTGCCCTACCGATCCTATGCAAATACACCTCATAGTCAGGTTCCGATGGAGTTTCATGTTTCACCGGAAGATCATAATTGACGACCAAATTAACCTTTTGATAGAAACTATATCAGAACCTGGACTTAATGACCATTAACACAGGAAAGACAAAAAATATAAACAGCAAAAGAATCACCTGTGATTGATCAAAACCTCGAGCAAGAAGATCGGTTGATATGAGGACTTTAGTCAATCCATCTTTAAACTCCTTGACTATCTTATCCCTGTCTTCTTGCTTAAGAGCACCTTGAATGGTGGTGCACTGCCAACCATATTCAACCAGTGACTTATGCAACATGCTGGCACTATTTCTTGTACGGACAAAAATAATGGTCTGCCCCAACTTTTGTCCTAATTCAAAAATTTTGTCCTTGATCACTAGTACTTTGGAGAGTTCATCTGGACAGTTCACCTTATACTGCTTCACTGCCTCCAGTGACAAGTCTTCTTTCTTTACAAACAGTTGATTTCCATCTTTAACCACCCTCGATACAAAATTCTTTACAATCTCATTGAAGGTAGCCGAGAAAAGAAGCACCTAGTGACCATATGCAAAAGAAAAAACAAAATCAAACCATGTTCTGAAAAATTAGAGGTAAACTTGAAATTTTTTTAAAAAAGCTGTTGGCTATGAAAATAACTCTTAACTAAGTAACACTTAAGGTAACTAACCATGGCATTAACTGTTGAATTTCCTTATTTTAGAATAAGCTATTCATAAAACAAAGACATGGGCAATATATAAAATGGCATATGCAACAAAGTCTAAGTATCCAAAAGAACAAAGTCAAGAATGAAAAATACATGAACAAATGAATGCTAACTATTCTAAAATTCTCGCTTCAAATAATTTGATCAGGTAAATTTAGCCTTTTAATCCTCAGCAACTTCCCATTTATTAATTCCAACATACAAACCTTTGCCAAGAAAGGGGGGAGGGGATAAAAACAAGCTTCAGTTATCTCACTTAGTTATTCCATTAAATCAGAAAAAAAACACTGAAATAACTAGGTATAATGTCATTTCATAAGGCCGTATTAATGTAAGACAGCCTCGAGATTTAAGGAAACAAAGACTGAAATACAAGGAATAGTTGGGGTTGAATGGTATGGTTCTGATTTAATGAAATAAAAATGGGTTAATGGGATTTTAAAAGGAAAATGTTAAGAAATCAGAAATTTTTAGCAGATGAAAAACAAAGGAATTGAGACTGCAGGAAAGAAGAAAAACGATAGAAGAATAATAAGAGGGAAGAACTTTCCAAGGAGAAGAAGAAATAATAAGGATTCAAGACAGAAATCTTACCTCGAATCACCTAAGATTTCACACAGTTAAAGCCTTCAAACAAAAGAAATTTCCATTCATTTAATAACATAAATTCACATTGTGCATTACACCACTCCATCTCGTCCATATTTATAGGGAACCCATATTAGTAACCCTAGACAAACTTGACAAATAAGAAATTACCTAAATAGACTCCTAATTAAAGCAAGATCTGAAAAACATAAATCACATCATATTTTGATACTTTGCTAGTATTTTGGCCACAACTTTTTCCAAAATCACATTGGATTCACAAGATCTTGGGCCTGTTAGAAAGAAAACAAAATAACCTTCAAAACAACACCAAACTCAAGTAAAACAGGTAGGTTTGACCCACCAAAGAAAAGTGATGGAAATAAGATAATTTACTTTTTAAAAATCAAGAAAACAATATTATATTTGAAAATTAAAAAAAAAAAAACCTCCCCAGCCAATTGACTAACAATAACCTAACCTAGATTAACCCAACACTTATAAAATTAAAGATCATTGACAAACAAAGATTTGAAACCCATAATACCAAAACGACCCCTATAACTAAATATTGGATATTTCTTGATGTTGCGTCAATCTCCCTTGATTCCAAAGCAAACTTGTGAACCTCTAGAGTTAAAAAGACATCTTCATAGTCATAGAGTAGAATTTCTCGAATTGATTCAACTTGAACTTTATTCCCTTCCACTAATTGAAGAATCATTTGATTCTCCAGGGGCTGAACTTGAAGAGGTTCAAGTGTATCTTGCTGCGAGACAACACAAAAACTCACATGAGTCTTCTCTTGCTTGTTCTCTTCTGAAGCAGACTACAGCATAGGAATTAGTAGTCAAGGCTTTGCTCTAAGTTGATAAGATACACCACGAATATAAATCTATTAAATATACGTCTCCTCGTCAAAAGTAACTTTTCTTTCATCAATTCTTTTTTTTTTTTTTAATAAATATCAATTTATTACTTGCCTAGGTGACCTTATGGTCTTCAAAAGAAACAATTTTGCAATCAGCATCATCACTGTAGCTCCCATGTTTAAAATTAAAGGATAAAACCTTCTTCATAATATCCATGAATCAAGTTCTCCTCATAATTATCACTAATAAGAATTTTGATTGCCTTCTTGGATGGGAAAACGAACCTAATCCTAATATTTAAAAGCATCTTCTAAAGTTTTCTCTGATACCATATTGATGAAAGACCAAGGCCCCTTTGATACAAAGTTGATGTAGGACAGCACCTATGTATTTCAAGGAACTTGGACTAAACTAGAAGGAATAGTGGTGCTGTTGAAAGGGTGATCAAGAAGAGATTGAAGGGACTATACCAATTACCAACAGATTTTAATTATTATAAATAAAGTAGAAGAAACTAATCATAAAGGACTTGAAGAAAGAAAAGAAGGGAGCAGTGAGAATGAGAAGATCGAGAAGAGAAGGAAATATGAAGTGAATAGTGACTCGTGAACAGTTACTTATGAAAAATAAGTTAGATGAAGAAAAAGAAGAGCGAAGAAAGAATGAAGAACAGTTCCAGTGAAGAGAGAAATATTTCCTAGGAACACCAAGGATTTCACATGGTGGAAGCTTTCAACCAAAATAAACTTTCATTCATTCAATAAATAAATTCTCTTTGTGTATTACACGACTCCATCTCCTCCATATTTATAGACAAACCACATTACTAACCCTAGACAAACCTTGACCACTAACAAATGACCTGAAGAAACTCCTAATTAAAGTAGAACTTCGAAAAACACAAATCACATCATACTTTCAGACCTTGCCAGTATTTTAGCCATAAATTTCCTAAATCAAATCAGATTTGCATGATCTTGCGCTTGTTAGAAAGCTAACTAATAACCTTTGACACAAAAATCAAGCCAAATGGATTAGTTTTCACCCACCAAAATAAGGCCGAAAAAAGTGACAGAAATAGGACTTCATTTTGCTAAAAATTTAAATAAAACCTATTCTATTTTTAAAAACACCCTAATTGAATGACAAAAACCCAACCTAAATTAACCCCAAACTATCTAATTATAAATTGTTGCAAAACAAAAAAAATTTACCCAAAATACTGAAAATACCCCTATAATTGAATACTAGTTTCTTGGTGCTGCATCACATATAGCAGTACATAGCTTCAATGACAATACTTTAGATGTCAATAGAAAATGCCAAAAACGTCCTAAACATCATCATCAACATAGCCTTAAGCATTCCACTCAGTTAACTGAATCATCTCGTACACTTCCATCCTACTAGGATCAATTCTTCCATAAAGTATATGTGACAAAATATTTCTCCCTACATAAGTTACTGTACCTTCCAGCATTCCCATTATTCTTTCAAAGCTTTCAATTTGCACTATAGCACTCATTTGCATCACATTTCTCAATTGCATATGACCAATTTATCTCAATTTTTTCTCTTAAGACCTACCACCTACTGGGACAACTCTAAGTTGTCTCAGTCTCTCAAGGATGTGAGGTTTGGAGAGGTATTAGCAAAGGGGCTGAGTTGTTCTCTAGATTTACCAGGCTGTAGGTCAATAATGGGGTGAGTGTATCCTTTTCACACGACCGTTGGTGTGCTCCTCAGACCTTATGCAACTTATTTCCTTCCTGTTATAGTCTGGCAGCTTCTCAATGCGGGGCGATGAGTGAGCATATGATCAGATCTAGAGTCTGGTGCTCATGGAACATCCAGCTAAGAAGGAACCTTAACAACCGGGAAATAGGGGAGATGGGGAGGTTGTTGGATCTGTTAGAGAAATGCAATTTGGGAAATATGAATCTCCATGACGAGAGGATTTGGCTTCCTGACGAGGGGAAGGGATTCTCGGTTAAATCCATGTATGAGGTTTTGCGTGCTCCAGCCCCTACCTCATGCCCAAGCAAATTCTTATGGGATCCTTAAATTTCATCCAAGGCATCCTTTTTCTTGTGCTTGCACTCTGGAGGGACTGGACCCCTACGATTGACAACTTTGTTTCTAGGAGCTTAGTCATTACAAACTGGTGTTGCATGTGCATCTCAGATGGAGAATCCTTGAGTCATCTGTTCCTCCATTGCTCGAAGGCTGAGTCCCTTTTGGCCTTCTTCATTGGGCGCTTTGGTGTCTCATGGGTGCAGCCGGCTTCCCTGCGAAGTCTTCTCCATTGCTGGCCTTTCCAGCCTCCTCCTCCTCTAGGCTGGAGCAAGATGGGGAAGGAGATTTGTAACATGATTCTTGCAGTGCTTTGTTGGTCCATTTGAAAAGAGCGTAACAGGAGAATTTTTTAAGCCTCATCATAGCCAGAGCAGAAACTGCGTGATGTTGTTCTCCCAAGATTATATAATTAGTCATTATTTTCCTTCGGAGGCGATCGTCCATCATACGGCTCGTGGATCTTTAACTGGGATTCCTATATACTTTTGGTTTAGTTCAATTGTTTTTATTTTCCTTTGTTTTGGGATGTTGTCTCCTTTTTCTTGCAATTGTTCGCTTTGTGCTGCATGCCTTATGCTACACTGTACTATTTGCATGCTTCAAGCTTTTTAATATATATATTTCTTCACCTTTGAAAGGGCGGCTTGGCCCAACGGTACGGCTTACCGTTAGTGTCCCTGGTGGCGCGGGTTCAAGTCACGGAAACAGCCTCTCCAGAAATGGGGGTAAGGCTATGTACATCTTGCCCTCCCCAGACCCCGCGTTAGCGGGACCCTCATGCACTGGGCCGCCCTTTTATATTTCTTGACCTTTCAAAAAAAAAAAAGTACATCTACCAAGGCCTACAGTCTCCAGTTACCACATCTACTCCCTCCTGGAGCATTGATTCAAAAGCTTCTAATCATATGATTGGTATGTCCTCATTTTTCTCTGCCTATCACATTTGCTATGAATAGAATTACTGATGAAACTCTTTCCTCAATCTCAAGAAAGGGTAGTGTTAATCTTTCCCTTTCCATGTCTTTGCAATTAGTCTATCAAGTTCCTAGTTTTTCTACCAATTTGCTTTAAGTTAGAAGCATTACAAATTCTTGAATTATAATGTTAAATTTTTCCTTCTGGTTGCATTTTCCATGACCTAGTGACGAGGAGGGCGATTGGGATTGGACATGAGGGAGGCCTACACTGCCACCATCAGCTTTACCTAGGCTCATCAGTCACAGTCTAGTATTAGAGTAAATCACTAGTGTAATGCTTTGGCATCAGCAGTTGGGACAGCCTTCATTAATATTGAAAAAAAATATTTCCTCAGTTATTTTAATCTTTTGTCTCTAGTTTACGTTTTCAATGTGAATCATGTGAATTGTGAAATTGTCTAATTGATATAGGACCAAAGCTCTAATACCAAAACTAATGTAAGATCAAGAGGGAATAATCTGGTACCCTGATAATTGATATAGAAAAACTAACATAAAAATAAAGAACGGATAAAGAAAAGAACCTAGGCAATCATACCTAGGGTTCATGGCAATCACACCTAGGGTTCATGGCAATCACACTTCCAAGAGCTTTAGAAATTTGCATCAATTATCAATATTTAGTTCTATTCATTCTTATGGGGGTGGGGGTCTTTAAATCAATTACAAGCTTCTTGATATTAGAAGCTGCCCAATATTAAACACTTCCCCAAAATAGAAACTTTATAAAGATCCTTTCTAATATATGGGTTTTCTCTGTCTCAATCCGAGGAAGAATAAAGGATTCTGAAGATTTTTTTATGATAACAGGAGTTTATGGGCCCTCTGGTTGAAGTCTTCTGAATGTTTTCCTTGAGGAATTAGGAGGGATAAGGGAAGATTTGTCTAGCCCATGGTGCTTGGGAGGGGACTTTAATGAGATATTGATTCCGGCAAATAGAAATGGGAGGCAAAGAAGCTTCACTAGGAATATGATGGCATTTTCAGATTTTGTCAATAATTTGGCCCTTCGTGAGCTTCCGAACTCAAGGACTAATTTTACTTGGTCTATCATGCAGGAGACCCCATGTTTAAGTTAGACCACTTTTTTCTCTCAATTGAATGGGATTTTTTTTCCTCTTTCAAATGGGGAGTTCTTTTTGCGACCAATATCTGACCACATTCCAATCTTATTAAATAGGAAAAGAATCTCTCCATACCCAAACCCATTCAAATTTGAAAATATGTGGTTAAAAGTCCCAGGTTTTGTGGACCATGTGAAGGATTGGTGGTTAAGCTATCATGCAACAGGAAAGCCAGGTCAACAGCTGAGATTGAAGCTTAAGATTCCCAGGGAAAACTTGAAATGCTGGAACAAGGAAATTTTTGAGTGTGCTGGGACTAGGAAAAGGAATTACTTAAGGAGCAGAAACATTGGGATAACTTGGAGGAAACTAGACACTTAACCAAGGAGGAAAGAAGCCTAACAGATTTGGCTAAGCAAGATTACAGAAACATTGTGGAATTAGAGGAATTGAGGAATTAAAATGAAAACAAAAAGCTAAGGTTCAATGGCTAAAAGAGGGGGATAACAATATGAAGTTTTTTCACTAGATTGCCTCAGCGAGAAGGAGCTCCAACTTCATATCCAAATTGAAAATAAATTACAAGGAGGTTGTGGACATGCCAAGATTGAAAAGGCATGTAGTGGAATTTTTTATGGATTTTTAAAAAGATCTGGGCATAGCCAGACCTAAGTTGGATGGGGTGAATTTCAAGTCCCTTAATGAGTCTCAAAGGGAATGGTTGGAAAGACCGTTTGAAGATGAAGAGGTGAAGAAGGTTGTGTGGAGTATTGAGGATGATAAATCTCCGGGTCCAGATGGATTTTCTATGGCCTTCTACAAAAATTGTTTGGATATTCTTAAGCAGGATGTACTGAAAACTCTGGAGGACTTTTATAGAGATGTTTTTTTTAAATAAAGGAAGTAATGCTACGTTTATCTCCCTCATTCCAAAGAAATAAGGTGTGGAAGAGATTAAAGATTTAGTCTCATAAGCTTGGTGGGCAACATTTACAAAATCATATCTAAAGTTTTGGCTTGTCACATGAAAGAAGTCATGAACGATATAATCTCTCCAAACCAGAGTGCAATCTTAGGAGGGAGACAAAGCATTGACGGGGTGTTGATTGCAAATGAGTGCATAGATGATATTATAAAGAGAGGTAGCTAGAGAGTTCTTTGTAAACTTGATTTGGAAAAAGCCTATGATCGGGTGAACTGGGAATTCTTTGATTATATGCTTGGTAGACTGGGATTTGGTAGTAAATGGTGCGAATGGATAAAGAAATGTTATAGTACTAATTCTTTTTCCATACTCTTTAATGGCACTTATGTTGACTACTTCTAGAGTTCTAGAGGGATTCGCCAAGGTGACTCTCTATCTCCATTCTTATTCTGGCTTTTAGTATGTTGTTGGAGAAAGCCTTTCAATGAGGCTTAATGGAGGGATGCACAATTGGCCAAAATGGTGTTGTAGTATCCCATCTCCAATTTGCTGATGACACTTTTGTTTTATGCAAGATTCGAAGAAGCAACTGAAATATTTAAGATGTGTTATCTGATGCTTTGAAGTGGTCTCGGGCCTAAAGTGAATCTTTCTAAAAGTTGCATGTATGGAGTGGGGCAAGTGGAAAATTTGAGGAGTCTTGCTGATGTTCTTGGGTGCTAAATGGAGCATTTGCCTTCCTACTATTTGGGATTGCCATTGGGGGCTCCTTATAAAAGTAAAAATGCTTGGAACCAGGTGATGAATCGTGTTTATAAGTGCCTTGCTAGTTGGAAAGGATTATATTTATCAAAGGGGGGAAGAATTACCCTAATAAAATCGGTCCTCTCCAACCTTCCGACGTACTTTCTCTCCCTTTTCGTCATCCCTTCTTCTGTTGTGAATGTGATCGAAAAGTATCAAAGAGACTTTCTTCGGGGTAAAAACAAGGAGGATAAAGGCCCGCATTTGATATTCTGGGAGGAAGTGCGCAAGCCAAAAATGAGTGGCAGGTTGGGAATCAAAAGGATCAAGGATGTGAACCAAGCTTTCTTGGCCAAATGGTTGTGGATATTCAGGCATGAGGAGGGGTGCCTATGGAGGAAAGTTATTGCTGGTAAATATGGGCTTGAAAATGTTTGGGAAACGAAAAGACCCTCATCTTCTCATGGTGTAAGCTATTGGAAAGGGATTATGCAAATAAAGGAAAAATTCAAGGAAACTATTCAGATTGAGGTTGGTTCAAGGGGAGAAATACCCAATTTTAGAATGATGAGTGGTGTACATACCGGCCTCTAAAGTTGGAAGCCCCTCGAATCTATGAAATTGTTGTGGACAGAGTTGTGAAGGTTGCCGATTGTACTAAGTCTAATGGGAGAGGTGGTTCACATATTCCCACAAGAAGGAACTTAAATGACTGGGAAATTGATGAAATGGCCCATTTGATTGGAGCGGTGGAAAATCAAACTCTAAGGCCTGAGCTAGAAGATTCCAGATGGTGGATTCCTTCTAAGAATGGAGAGATCTTGGTCAAATCTTGCTCCCATCTATTTGATCATGTTGGTCCTCCATCCCAGGTTTGGAAGAAGATTTGGGGGCTCAAAATTCCTTCCAAGATTTCATTTTTTGTTTGGATAACTTGTAAGGAGAAGCTCCCCACTATTGATTTCCTTCAAAAGCATGGTATGATCCTCACTAATGTTTTTTCTCTTTGCCTTCAAGAAGCCGAGTCGGTAAATCACATCTTCATTTCTTGTCCCTTTGCCAAGGAAGTTTAGGACGCAATTCTAGTGGAGGCGGGGATGGCTTGAGTCTTCCCCAATAATGTAGGGAACCTTTTCCAAGGATGGAGCATTATTAAAACATCAAGGAGGGGAAAGAGGATTTGGAGCTTGACTTGTCCAACAACTTGTTGGGCTATTTGGTTGGAGCAAAACAATCGCGTGTTTGAAAACCACGTGGAACCATCTTATACGGTGTACAAAAGAGCGATAGATTTATTTTATTTTTGCGGTGTAACTTGTAAAGACATGGGAGGGTATTCATTTGTGAATATGAAACAAGGGTGGGGAAAGATTTTAAAAAATTTCCCTTAATTGTAAGCCTTGGGCTTTGTTGGTTTTAAGGGGATTGCTTATCCCCTTTTCACCAAAAAAAAAAAAAACTTTCTAATGAACACAACCTTCTAAAAAGTGAACTACGGCCTTCTAACATATAACTTCATAAAACATATTACATAAAACTTACAAAATCTACATTTCCATCATGGACTGATACCCTGCTAGTATTTTGGCCATAACTTTCCCAAATCACATCAAATTTGGAAGATCTTGGACTCATTCAAAAGGTAATTAAATAACCTTTCAAATGACACCAAAATAATAGCAAACGGGCAAAAAAAAAATTGTTTTTGAGAGAGATAACGAGCAAGCTTTATTTGAAAAGAATGAGCAAAGAAAGAAACAAGCACAAAACAAAAAGAAAACCATCACCAAGGGAGTGAACGGCCTCACCAAGAAAAGAAAGAAAGCAAGACCCACAAAAAAAAAAATTTAAAAACAAACATTACAACTCTTCACACCAGATGGAGTGCCATTCCCTTTCTTCAAAATCAGCTCAAATGGAAATCCAGTCAAATAAAAATCTATAAATGGATAATGAAAGCTCCTCATGGCTCCTCCTTTTGCCCTCAAAGATCCTAGAGTTTCTCTCCTTCCAAAGACCCCAACAAATGACACTCGACAAGAAAGACCAAATGATTGAAGGTAATCCCTCCAAATCATGGGTCCACCAACCTAAAATCAGCTCACAAAATGAGCAAGGAAGGACCAGGAAAATGCTAGGGTGGGAAAGAAAGAAACCCCAAACCCGGTACACCATGGAGCAATGAGCACATAGACAGTCCACTAATTCTTCCTCCACCAAGCAAAGAACACATCTATTAGTCAAATTCCAACCCCTACTTTACAAATGATTGAGGATGAGAATTTTATCCAAAGAAACATTCCATATAAAAAAATGAAACTTTTGATGGGATGCCAAAGAACCAAATGTCTTTATGAGGGATCAAAAGAGCCCTATACCCACCTAGCTCCAAATAGAAAGATTTAGCAGTGAATTTTCCTTTTCTAGAAATTGTCCAATCCCAACCGTCCTCCAAAGTATGATCCAATTTCATGCCATCCAATAAACCCAACATCCTACCTAACTCATCAATCTCCCAATCATTCAAATTTCTACGATGGTCAGGCCTCCAGATATTACTCATGACATCATAAGAATCACCACCGACCCCTTACGATCAATAGCCAACAAGTAGAGAGACCTAAACGATTCCTTGAGAGGAGCCTCAACTATCCATCTGTCATCCCAAAATCTAATCTCCCTCCCAAACCCAAAATTGAAACAGATAAACTTCCAAAACATCTCACACATTCTGAATAGATTTCCAAATACCACATCCATGCTGGACCCAAACCTCCTTGGTCATCCACCCAAAATCCTCCCCAAATCTAACAACCACAACCTGACACCAAAGGCTATCTCTTTCATTTCCAGACCTCCACAACCATTTAGCTAGAAGAGCCCTATTATGGTCTCAAATTGATCTTAAACCAAGACTACCACACGCCAAAAGTTTGCATATGGTATTCCAATCCACAAGATGATATCGATGATGCTTATCCGAGTCATTCCATAAAAAATTCTAGAACTTACCCTCAATTCTTTTAGCCACAGACCCAGGGATGGTGAAAATAGACAAGTAATAATTGGGGAGGAATGCAAGAATGGATTTTAACAAGGTTAATCTTCCTGCTTTCGACAAAAGATCCGCCTTCCAAGAGTTCAGCCTCAAAGATATTCTTTCAATGACCGGCTCCCACACCGTTTTGGACTTGAAACTAGCCCCTAAAGAAATCCCTAAATGGGAAGATGGCAAAGAACCAATTCTATAACCCAAGATCCAAGCTAAGCCCTCAATATTTGGAACATCACCAACTTGAAAGAACTCACTTTTAGCAAAATTAAACTTTAAACTTGACACCGCCTCAAAACAACAAAGAATATATCTCAAAAAACCCAACTGTCTCTCCTCCACATCACAAAAGATCATGGTATCATCTACAAATTGCAAATGAACAATCCTACAACCATCCGAACCAATCACAAACCCCGCAATATGCTCGCTCACAACCCTCCTTATCATTTTACTCAAGACTTCAATCACCATAATGGATAAGAGGGGGGATAGAGGGTCCCCTTGTCTCAAACCCCTCGAGCTTCTAAAAAAACTAGCAAGGCACCCATTGACAAGAGCCAAGAATTTAATTGATCTAATACAATAGAAAATTCAACTTCTCCATTTAACCCCAAAGGCCATTCTTCCACGAATATGATCCAGAAAGTCCTAGTTAACGAGACCATAGGCCTTCTCCAAATCAAGTTTACAAATCAACCCATTTCTGTCGGAATGTCTCCCATCTTCAATACATTCATTCGCAATCAAAACACTATCCAGAATTTGCCTGCCTCCCACAAAAGCACCTTGCGGTTGAGCTATAATCCCATTCATTATCAATTTCAATATGGCTGTCAGCGGCTTAGAAATAATCTTTTAAACACTGCTAAGAAGACTAATCGACCTATAATCCTTTAAATCCTTTGCGTCAAGACTTTTTGAAATCAACACAATGAAGGTGTCTTTAAATGCTCATAAAACTTTTTTGAATAATAGAATTCATCAGACTTTCATCAGATCTCCTTTAACAATGTCTCAACATTTTTGAAAAAAGATAAAGAAAATCCATCCGGGCCTGGTACCTGGTCTCCTTTCATGCTCGAAATGACATTCCAAACCTCCTCTTCAGAAAAGCGTCTCTCTAACATGATCTTATCATTGTCCGAAATATGATCAAAATCCATCCCATCTAGACCCAATCTAACATCTTGATCTTCTTAAAAGAGCTTCCCATAATACTCCTCAATCTCTCTCCTAATTTCAATTTGATCTTGGGAACACCTCCCATTGATAGAAAGCCCATAAATTCCTTTAGAACATTTATTATGCGAAGCCAATTCGTGGAAGAATATTGTATTTCTATTCCCTTCTTTTAACCATTTAACCCTAGATCATGGTCTCCAAAAGGTCTATTCTTTTAAGGCACACACCATAAATGCCTTTTTTCAAATTTTCCCTTTCGTTTCTTTCTTGGATTAAGAGATGTTGATCCTCTTCCACCAAATCCAACTCATTAATTTTTTTCTTGCACTCCTCCGTAGAAACCTTAAGTCACCCGAATTTCGGCTCCAATCTTTTAATCTAATAAATTTGAAGGATTAACGCAAAAATTCTACTCGACTCGCCAAATACACCACCTGATTCCACTCTTTTCCCACGACTTCCAAAAAGTTAGTTTCAAGAAACCACATCTCTTCAAATTTGAATGGCAACAGCACCCATCTAGTCCTATTCAATTCAAGAACAATCGGGAAATGATCTGATGTAGTTTTACTCCACCAATTGGGATCGGTTAAGAAACAAATCTTCCCAAGCCCCGCAGTACAAGAATTTGTCAAGTCTACTCATTGAAGCGTGCTACTGAAGATTAGACCATGTAAATTTGGTTCCTTCTAAGGGACCGTCAATCAACCACCATCTATCCATGAACTCCCCAAATTTTTTCATACCACGATCCCTCCTATCCCTACCATTTCTTTCCCTTGGAGATCTAGTCAAATTGATATCTCCACCAATGCACCACGGCAAGTTCCACTAGGCCTTCACATCATCTAACTCCGTCAAAAAGACATTCACCTCCTCCCTTTGATTTGGGTCATACACCCCTGCAAAAACCCATTCATCACTCTTCCCCTTCAGCTTACACCTCAATGAAATAGAAAAAGGCCCTAACTCATGCTCTAAGACTTCAATTTTATCCACATCCCAAATCATCAAAATCCTCCCTCCCCAGCTCCCCACGAAGGGAAGACCACCCAACCGCAAGGCCTCTGACCCCAAATCTCCTTAACAATCCACTAATTCATTAGGGAAATTTTAGTTTCCTATAAGCAAATTAAATCAGGACACTCACCCAAAATAGATTGATTGATGATTACTTTCTTATCTCTATTACCCAAGCCCCTAACGTTCCAAGAAAGAGTTTTAGATCCATTTGACACACTTAGAAATTCCCTTTCCTTTTCTCATCCCACCAACACTCGTTCCCTCCATTTTCCTTATCATAATTGATGCTACTCTCCAATTTCTTAAGTTCATTCTTGAATCTTTTGCACTCAACTAACTTTGACTCCACCACATCCAAAGCCATTCTCCTCCTTTCAATCATTTTAAACAAACTCATGACTTCTTGTTCAAATCCCTCATAAGAGAGACCCAAAATAGGACCAAATTCCCCTAATTTATTGATAACCCAATCAGAAAATACCTCATTTCTCTCCAGACCCCCATGTGAGAAGAGTAGGCATTGAGCACAAATCTTTCTGGAGTAACCTCCCCCGGTCCACCCACCAAATTCCCAACATCCACACTGTTGAACTCCTCCCCCCTATCTAACACCACTAATGGTCTCGTGCATAGTATAGTCTCCCCTTCAAATTCAGTCATTTGATTTTCAACCAACATCAATTGATTCCACGTGGTTTCACACAAGACATTTGGATCCACAACATCCCCATGTACTTCCTGGATAACATACTCATCCTCTCCGGCCCCATTGGCATTCTTACACAAATCAAAGGCAGCAAGCAAAGAAGACAAGTGGGAATTGGAAACAAAATGTTGTTGTTCATAAGAACATACCTGATGAAACTAGCATCTGACGAATTTCACCATTTTCTTATGACCATCCAAACCTCTCCGCCCACATAACGAGCCACATTTCCCAGTTGGTAATTCCAAATCTTTAGAGGAAATCAACAAAGATTCCTCCAATTCCAACAATTGGCCCAAACGGTTTGGCTCTATAAGGCGGCACAACCACAACACCCCCGTTTTTACACAACCCCATCACCAGCTGATTCTCGACAGCCAAATCGACACTCCTCTCCTCACACGCCATCACCCTTCTTGCCTTACACACATTCTCACCCATCACGTCAGAACAACAGATGGCTTTACCCCTAAAAACCGCCAGTTCCCTGCCCACTTCCAATCAAGCACCAGTAGACATACCTGAAGCAGGAAGTACACAATTTCTGATCTTCCAAAATAAGGCCAAAGGAAAAGTAATGGAAATAGATTTTTCGCTTAATTAAAAATTAATTATAACCTATTCTACTTAGAAATAGATAAAAACTCTCACATTAAGAAACTAACCTTGACTGACCTAAAAATGAAAGATCAAAAACTATTTCCATTCAGAAATATTAAATTGATGCAGAATAACCTTGATACTACTCAGAAAATCAAAGCACACAAGATTGAAGCCATTAGGGTGTTCCAAGGCTCTCGGGTATGGAGTACGTAGGTTTACAAAATGGATCAGAAAGGAGACAATGTGAGGTGAAACTAGGGATTAATCAGGTTCTAAGTTGAGTGTAAACAGAAAGGTATCAAATGGGGTTTTATTGAGTCTGAAGAACAGCAGGTAGAACAGGACTGATTTCTGAGGTTTAACAGGGACTGATGGGGTAAAACATTAAAATGATTAAGGGAGGGTTATGGGTTTAGGAAGGATTAAGCACAGACTGTATTGGAACAAACAGTAGGATTGAACAGCAGGTTATTTAGCACTGGGTATGGGCTGAAAATGTCTGAAATAGGGTACTATTTGTAGTGTTGAAGGCTGATAAAAGGATGGGTAGCAGGGTCTGTCACCAGGTGTGAATATGGTTAATAAAGGAGAAGAGATAGGGTGATCAGGGACTAAACCAAGATTCTGTTCAAGGGTTTAAAAGAGTAGGCTAGGCTCCAAAGGGCTAGCACAAACTGATTCAGGTCAGCTATCTTTGCACAAATTAGATCTGTTATAGGGACCAGACTTCACTTGCGGTTTTATTCAAACAGGTGGGGTGTGTATTAACATGGAAGTGTGGACAGCAAGCATCAAATTCAAATCTGTTAAACAGACCACTAAAGGACAATCTCAGGGTCTAAAACTTAAATCTTATTAAGGCCTGATTTTGTAGTTTACGTTCAGGGAAACCTGATATCAATTGGGAATTCAGGTTCAAAGTAGCCACAGGTTCAGATCTCACAATCAAAACAGATGGAGATCTCACTGATAAGGCTGCTGCAGGTCTGTACTAGTGGAAAGTTGGGGTTTTGACGGGTGAAAACACAAGGGCATGAAAGGAGGGATCTGCAACAGGTTTGGGGTTACAGAACAGGCCTCGAAATAGGTTATTGGTAGGTTTCTGCAACTCAAAAAATCTGGACAGCAATCAAAACTGATATAAATAATAGAGAAGAAGAAGGACAAGATTGGATAGAAATGTGTGTACCCGTGTGTGAGGTAATCACCTACCTTCACAGCCCTTGGACAGCACCCTCCTTGGTTTCAAGCTATAGGTACCAAGCTTGAAGAAGAATCTTCACTAGTGTAGGAGAGAAAACAGCAATTTTCATTCATTACTTCATGGGTCAGTTACATGGGGTTTGGCTTTTTTTTTTATAGCTTCAAAACCCACCAAAAGAAAGAAATAGAAGTAGCAAAAACAAAATCCTAAAACGTGGCCTCCTAATGCCATAACTAGCACTTATTTACTTGTAAATTTGCTGTCACAAAAGCCCAAAAACAAAAATATTAATTCCACCTATGTGTGGATCCCACCAAGGCCATGTGTGGATCCCACTTGGCTCTAATGTCCACATCATAAACCCAAAATACCCCTGCATAAGTCTATCAAATTTGACAATGGGTTATTTCGCGTTTCGCATCACTAACATTGCAGATCATCTTATTCTTATCCTGGTAATAAAAGCAGTTCACCTTCTAAAAGTGTGCAACTCCTATGTTTCGAATCCATCTACTACTAATTTGTTTGGGTATTAATATTTTGTTACTTTTGTAGACTTTTCACGAGCCACATGGGTGCTGTAGGACCAAAGTGTTTGATATGGTTCTCCAATAAATAATCAGTGGTAAAAAGAAAATAACAGGAAAGAAAAAAAAAAAGAACAGAGAAAGACAAGAAAATACCAATGAAGTTACACCAGTGGCCTCCTAGGAGTCACACATCACACCACAGAATAAAGCAACTATAGCATTCAATTTATAATCAATAATCACCATTCATTATTCCATTAATTCCGAGTTACAAGCATTATATATAGCTTTTACATGCCAATTTTTCCAAATCATATTCTAACTAGACTTCCTAAAAAAACTAAATTCAAAGGGAGAATGACTGTATGTGTTGACACAGACCTGTATAGGCATGTCATTGATTGACATATGAGGTGTTTTTGAATTTGATGTCTCTTTTTGACCACCTACTTTTTCATCTGAACACTTTTTTGGACATTTTTACCCCCAAAAACAATACATGTCAATTTATAATTCACCATAGACACTACAGAGGTATTTTCATCACAGAATATAATTAAATCTCTCCACAAATTAATACCCTGCCAATATTTTAGCCATAACTTTCCCAAATCACATCGGACTCTCAAGATCTTAGTCTCATTGGAAAGGTAATTGAAAATACTTTTAAATGACAACAAATGGGTAAGTTTTACCTCTCAAAATAAGGCCTAAAGAAAAGAGACGGAAATAGATGCTTCACTTTTTTTAAATTAACTATAACCTATTCTATTTGAAAATAAATAAAAAATCTTAAATTGATTAACAAGAAACTAACCTAGATTTACCTAAAATTGACCAAATAAAAAAAATCTTTGCTACATGAAAAGAAAACCCAAATTTTCCAAAATGCCCCTGTATAAACTGATCAAATTTGAATATGAGCACTTTCATGTTCCACATCAATGGGTGTATCAAGGTAAAGAGTGAAGTCTATTCGAGTACAAGACCTTTCATTATGAGTATTCAATTTAACACTAATACCAAAATCCTTTGATCCAATAAAGGTGGCAAGTACATGTCTAATAGTCTATCCACATAATTTGCTAAACATGGAATTTTGCATCAAATATCCTATGTTGATACACCCCAACAGAATGGTGTAGCCGAAGGAAAGAACCATCATCCATTAGAGGTTACATGTTCTTTAGTTTTTGATGCACATGCATCATGTGGCTGGATAAAAGGTACCCCACGACTCCACTCTTCTTTCTCTTACTCTTCCCCAATCTCACGAACACCTCTCCTTTTCCTTCTCTTCCTTCTCCTAATGGTAGCACCATAACCTCACTTCTCTTTCTCTCCGTTCCTTTATTTTCTTGCTGATAATAATATTATCCCTATAATCCCATCACTGTACAGCCATTATCATCATTAAACATCATTGTTTGAAGTGCTGCAAAACAAAACTTCACACGATTTGAAGGCTTTCAACACCAACAAATTTCCATTCACAGTCCTCTATTGGAAGTAGAGATCTTCATATTCCTAGGTATTTCAGTTCCTTTTCGTATCACATTCACCATCCTCAATTGTTAATACCTGGAAGATCAGATTCTGTTATAAACTTTATTATCACTTTTGTTGTCTTTATTTTCTAATTGAAATTTTCTGGGCAGATTTTATTCAAAATCGTCCCTATATAGAGTGCCCTTTTCTTTAGTTTTTTTATAGGGCCTTGATCCCCTTTAGATCTCCTACAAAAGCCCTCCATCTCCCCACAGATTCCCCTCCTCTTCCAGCTTCTTCAATTTGAAAATATTCTCTATTCTTACTGTTAAACATCCATTAAAGTACCTTCAAATTTTGGGCGTTTTGAAGTTTACATAGCTGCACTAGTCCAAATAACTTGAAATTTTAACCATAAACTCATCAAGGTCTGACATGCTGATCTGAAAATTTTCTGATATGTTACAGGGGTATTTTTGTAACTTTTCCAAAATCTGAAAAATTACAATTTTGCCCCTTACCTGAAATTCCAGAATTTTAGTTTTAAAATTATTTTTTATTTATTTGGAGTTGTTTCCTATCATATTCTGCAACACTTTTTCCATGAATGTATCCAAACTCTGAAGCCTTTCTTGCTGCCATTTCTTTAACCAACTTGAGGGACATGTTGTAAGGGCTATTTGAGTTTTGCATAATGTGATGAGCAATAATGTCATTATAATGAATATATATATATATATATATATATATATATATATATATATATATGTATATATATATATATTT